>JAVQKG010385287.1:0-11420 GCA_036025885.1 Hypseleotris bucephala | reverse complement strand
TTGCCCAGTGTGTTTGTGGTATTACAAATTCAAAGTCAATTTCAATAAAACATTTGTTCAAAAATACAAATAATTCTCTTGACTAAATTCATTATAGTTTAGTCAACTAAATTTACATGACATTTAGTTGACTAGACTAAAACTAAAAAGAAAGAGATGACTAAATCTTGACTAAAACTAAACAACATTTTCGTCAAATGACTAAAACTAAATTAAAATCTGCTGTCAATATTAACACTCTATACAACAGCCTAACCACTCAGAAAAATCTACCTCCTTCAACTAACAACATAATATTCCTTCTTCTTACTTTATTAACCATGACTTGCCCCCCCACATACTTCCTACCCTCTTCTACTCTCAGCATACAAACAGTCAAATAAACTCCCACCTCTAGTCTGCTCTATCCTTCTCATCAGAAGTGACACCATACTGCTTGTCCTACCTCCGCCTATCGCACACACAGCAGCGCCGCTCACTTTTGATGATGGATTGCACCTGTCTCCCATGATGCCTCGCTCCCCCGGCATTTTGTGTGTGCCGCTAATGTATGCTTGTATGTATATGTATATGTATATAAATGTCATACCCCTCCTCGCATGTTAACGCCGGTGTGAATGCGTCTTGTCAGCGGAGAGAGAGCCCCAAACTGAAGGTCAACTTAGATGAAATTTGACAAATGGCCTCTAAACAGCGCTGCCCTTGTCCCATACTGAACCGTCACTCTGCGGTATATGACAAAGATGTGTGTTCTGTAAAGTTTCAAATGGTGCTTGTAAATGGAACCAAATAAAAATGGCAGCATATGGGTCCAATGTATAGCCCCAGGGATTTGTGGGGCACGCAGAACTAATTATTTTTGGTCATGTTTTCATCAGATACATGTGACGAGGGAATTAGTTTTAGGAAGATTGGGCAATTGTGTCAGAAATGTAATAATGTAATAAATAATAAATCATAAATGTATGATGGGTAATGACTAGCATGGGTCATGACTACCAAGACCCCTTTCTAATTTATCTGAAGTGGCCCTGGAATCCCTTGCATTCAAGTAATAATCTATGTCAGAGATAAACAGTTATACATAATTGTTAATAGCAGTGTGTGTAATGGTGGTACAGAACTATATTTACCTTCTGCAGTAATCTTTATTATTATACAACATTGTTAAGTCAAAGTTGAAGAAAGTTAATAGTCATTTGGGTTTAGAGTTGGAAGACGTTTCGCTTTTCAATTCTAAAAGTTAACTGGTGAGAGTTAAGTTATATAGCCTATTCCTGAGTGGGAGGGCTTATACTTGGAAAGAGAGCTGAAACGTCTTCAACTCTAAACCCAAGTCCCAATGACTGATTTTAACTTTCTTCAACTTTAATTTGACCACCTGGATGAATGAAATCAACCTTCACAGAATACATTGTTCAGTTATAAAATGGATTGGAGCTAATTGCCTTGGCTATTGTAATATTGCAATAAATCATACATTTTACATTACATTTGCAATCTGACTCATTTATTGAATAGTATATGCTTTGTCATTTCCCGATGGTGTTCTGTAGACCTTGATGTAACAAACGGGGATGTGAACTTTTGTCATCTTTCGGCTATTTAACATTACTTATTCACCTGTCATCAACAAGACATTTTGGCCAGTTAGCAGCTAGCCAATGTTATGTATTTTTCAATCCTTTGCAAAACCCTATAGATGGAAGCCATGAAGTACTTCAGAAAAGTAACCGCAAAGTGAAGAAAAAAACTTTTTATCTGACATGTTGATAAATTCTTCCTTATTCAAGCACATTGCCTGCATTCTGCATATTTCAAATCAGCCAAACCTCAAGTGATGCTAGTTTGAATCCTTTCTCATTCCGTAGCTGCATCAGACAACAATAGTGGGCCATATTTCAGCAGACATTCATTTTCCTCCATTTCAATTGCCTTTCTATCCTTCTCTCTCTACCTCTCGCTGTGACCTCTACAGTCCCCTTGTGCATATTAAATGTTGATATTCCTTCCCATATTAGTGATGACGACGGCCTTTACATATAGGGTTATGCGGTGTTGGGTTCCCCAGGCCCACGCGGAGGTTCAGGATGTGGTTACACAGATGATACTGCGCTGATAGGATTTCCTGTGCATGTGGAATATAGGCATTTCCGCTAACTCCTGTGTCATCTATAGTCCGGGTTCATATAGAAATTTCTGAGTCATTGCACTGGAGTAGATAATTTTCTCTTAAGTTAAATGTAAAACTTGCCAGCAATAATTGAATAATGATAAAAAAAAAAGCGCTATATAATGCATCAATTTTATATAGCGCTTTTCACAACTACTCAAAGACGTTTTATATTTGCATTATTCATTCACTCCACAGACATAGACGGTGACAGTAAGCTACTTGTGTAGTCACAGCTGCCCTAGGGCACACTGACAGAGGCGTGGCCGCCAGTTTGTGCCTATGGCCCCTCCGACCACCAACAATCACACAACCACATTCATTCGTAGGCAATGCGGGTTAAGTGTCTTGCCCAGGGACACAACGACAATATACGCTCAGGCGGGGATTCAAACAAGCTACCCTCCAGTTGCAGGGCAAACGCCTTACCCACTGATTTAGATGAGAGGGAGATGGTTCTGCTGCTGAGGTGGTGATGGAGTAGAGTGAGATTTGTCACTTTATTACGTATATCTCCTTGGATTGACACAGAATGACATAACAGAGCAGTTCTAACCAAGCATCAGAATGTAAAAGATTTGAGTGATTTTTAACATAGCGTGGTTGTTGGTGCTAGGATGCCCATTTTTAATGTTTTATAAATTGATCTACTGGGATTTTACATACAACACTGTCTACGATTTGGACAGAAGACCTTGAAAAAGATAACAAACATGATGTAACTATAGAAATACATGACATAAGCTCAAATGACCACTCGTTCCATCAAGGTCCGGAGATCTCTGAACACAAATGATGACAAAACATATGCACAAGACTGGGGGCAATTTATTAGGTACAAGCTCTACCTAATAAAGTGGCCAGCTGCATAGCATAATGTTGCATCAGAAAACATAAATACACTTTATTGCAACAAAACAAATGTTGAATAAATAAAAGGCTCAACAGGCTAATTTGTTTTTGTTAAACATCAAGAGAGATATATTAAAGTACGTTTCCTAAAATAATTCATGCTATATGATAAAGTAAAGTACATAATCTGCCACAATTATTATGTTTTACGTTAGTCCCTCCCCTGGCCTATATTAGCAACATCAGTTCAGACTTTGTAGGTTGCTACTTTGACCAATAATAATACAGATTTATCTCCCCTGTCCTCAATAGACTAACCTACTTTAAGTCAATGAACGAGGTCAGAGGCCATTTTTTTTTAAATGGTATTTTATAAAACTTACAGATCACGCCTTTAAAATACATTGAAATATAAATATACCTCCCTATTAAAATTATCTAAAAAAAAATGCTTTTCTTTAATGCTTGCATCTTCTTACATTGCCGCCACCCTGCCTGTAAGCTCCATTCTATTCCAACCACATAGTTTGTTTCAATTTTTAGTTCCCTGCCAGAAAGCCCATCACTCTCGGTGCATCAGAGGACTTCTTTT
This sequence comes from Hypseleotris bucephala, assembly GCA_036025885.1. NCBI lineage: Eukaryota > Metazoa > Chordata > Actinopteri > Gobiiformes > Eleotridae > Hypseleotris > Hypseleotris bucephala. Next base: position 7,803 of record JAVQKG010385287.1, on the reverse strand, counting down.
TTTCCACCAGATAAAACGCACAAATTCTTCTTCTTCTTCTGTGTGAGCCTCGCAAATGAAAAAGCTTTCACCGTCCGCCCGCAGTTCATTATTACATCAACCGGGACGACGGCACCAAGCGCGAGAGTCATTTCAGCCGCAAAGTGTTGTGACTTTTTGACTTGTTTTGGTCCTGTCAGCGTGGATTCAAAACGTGGAGTGAATGACAATGACCGCTAGCTAGCTACGTTTTTCTACTTTTTTTTTATTCTTAGCTTGTATCGCGCTTTCCATCTCGAGCACCTTGATCAACAATAGCCATTTCATCCTCACAAACGCCAGCTGATGCCAAATCATAATTAAAATCTCCACAGAGAGCTGCCGGGAAAAAGGGAAGCTAATTAGCCACGTGGAACAAAACGAAAAGAAGTGGGTATTTAGCTAGCTTTTGGACACAAACACATGCAATTAGCTTGTATAGCGCTAAAGAGTTGAGCATGAGTTGAGGCTTTGTCTAGTCAAGGTTCCTGTTACTTAAGGCATGTTGTTTGATTGGATTAGTGACAGAAGACAGATAGAAGGAAGAAATGTTGTAAAGCTATTGAATCCCTGTATAACTCAAGACGATATATATATTAGCAAAGATGTTGTATGTTTGATTCTTGGATCAGTTTATCTGTATGTACTCACCATGTTAATGTGGGTTGTCTACATATTATCCAAAGACATTGTTCAATTCAATTTAATTGGTATAACCCTATGTCACAAAGAAATTTCCAAGAGAAGCAATAAATGGAATGGACTATCAATATAACAACAAAAGGACTGTACTGAGATCCACACCATGATAAAATAAGTAAAATAAAATAAATTAGGAAAAGATAAATATATAAGTGATAAAATAGTGTTTGGATTGGACACTACCACTAATGACACTAAACATATACAAATTAGTCCTTATCTTGCATTTTTATTCTACGTATTTTTGCTCCTACATAGTCTCTGCTTAATGCCACTGTGGGTGCCTGGAGCCAATCCTAGCAACTGTTGGCCTTTGTCGGTGTGCAGCACTGTTAGTCCCACCACACCAGATTGATATTTGTAGTCCATTCATTTTATACATTATATAAAACACTAATGAAAGTCAAAGGCTAAACTTTTCAACCTCATTCTGACTTGACTATGCTAATGCTACAGCTAACGCTACACTCCTCAATTCTTCAAGACTTTGCACAAAAGCCAGAAAATTACCAAAGCCAGAAAATTACCAACACAAAAAGGAAAGAAATAGAGAACAAAATGACTGTGTTTCATATTGTTTCGCAGACCACCGACACGCCGGACGGACTCAGCGCTATTGTTAAGCAGAATTAGGGTCTAGCTCATTGTCTCTTCACCACACTGTGCTTCCCTGTGGTGTAAGTATCTTTGCAGCCTCTTATTTCCTCATTTAGTCACTCATCATGTAGCATTTACCGGAGATAAGATTCCCCGATAAAGAAATCCAGCATTATAATTACATCTTAAACGCTTTAGCATTTAAGATAATTTGGGAACACGGAAATGATTCACTTTTTAAAGTTAGATGGATTATGATAGCATATGGCAGTCTTGGTTCTCATTATGTCGAACTAAAGTGGCTTTGCGCTAAAACAAGCAGCGAAAGCACTGAAGGAGTTTCCGTTTTATAATACAGCTTACGTGTGCTGGATTTGTACAACTTAACTCAAAGGCTTGCAGATACAGACGAGAGCAAAGTTAAATTAGGTATTTTTAATTTGCTCTTTTACTTCAAATATTAAGTAAAACTGGGAGACGGGTAATTCAGCTACAATCTGTGCATACCAATGTTGTGTACTTGAGCAAGACACTTCATCCACCTTATTTACATATGAATGAGAGAATGGTTGGTAGCAGGGCTTGACAATAAAACTAGTCAAATGCAGGTAGATTTTGATGTTCACCAACACTGGCAACTAACCACTTTGCCCGTAAGATTGTTCACATATTTTTAACAACTTTAGGCCTGACTCTCTGCTGCTATGTCCAGAAATGCCCTAATAATTTAAAAACTATGAAAGAATAGTAGTTATAACTCTTCAAAGCATACTACACATTAAACAAAATTTCAAAATCTATACAAATCTTAAATGGTTTTACCTTTAACAACACAAGCCTGGGTACTCAGTAGGAACAAAAATTATGTCAAGCCCTGATTGGTAGTGGTTGGAAAGGACATTGGCTCAGAGCGATTGACATGTCTCCATCAGTCTGCCCCAGGGCACGTGTGCTCACTGAGTGTGACAAAATGTAATTATGATTTTGTTTATTTCCTTGGTTTAATTTTCACACTAACCAATTCATCTGATGTAATTATACATAGTGGAGTCTGTGGCCAGTCTGCCCCAGGGCATGTGTAGCTAGTTTACCACCACTATTTTGTAACTATGAATTTGATGAATAATGGACTAATTTGTAAACCGTATTAAAGCTGTATTTCTCAGTGAAACAATATAATTTTAAGCCTATAGTACTGAAGAATATTTATCTAGCCGGACATTTCTTTAATTCAAAACAGACATTTACAACATCTACAATGGCTAGTGATAAATGAAAAACTCTAAATAATGAACCATTTTAGTCTGGCATAATTTATTTTAAAACTGGAAACATTTTCGCCTACTTCACCCACGCACTTATGTAGAAACTGCCGCAACAAGACAACTTCATTTATTATCTATACACCTTGCATCGCAACAAATAAGACATTTGATGGTTTCGATTCAACCTGTCTCTAACTGTAAATTGCATCTGACTGTGACTACATCTTTACACAGGACCGATACTGCGACAAAATAAATGCCGACGACTCAGCAGGAGTGCGGAGGAATGAACGCATAATGCAAAAACATTGTTGACTGTAATTGTAAAAATAAAAAATTGGCGAAAATAAAAAATCTGCATGTCCATATCCGCGGGGGCTTCCAGCTTCAATGATTATGGTTTCTCTGGTGAAGGACTTGAACTTCACACCCCCCGCTCCATTCGTCCACCTTTTCTTTTTTTTTTTTGCTCGGGACCAATTTGGGGCGGCAATGGTTATCTAAATGCAAAGTGATGCCGTAATAGCACTCAGCGAGGAGGCGTAAACGGGAGCATAAGCCCGGTGATAGGAGCCTGGCGAGGGGGTTGGAAGGGGAGATGGTGGGGGGGTGGATAGGGTTAAGAACAGACAGAATGCCGGAGAGGGGTCTGGCTGCAGCCTCCATCACCACGTACACAGCTTTTCCAGTTTTATTTTGGAACCTTGTATTATTTTATTTTACCCATATAAACTAAATATTTCACAAAAACTACCAAAATTATTAGCCCCCTGATGCTAATAGTCAATTGCTTGTCCTCTTTACAGGATAACAGCATCCAGTCATTTGTTGAAGTTTGTAACAAGTCCCCTTTTAAGTTCCCCCCAGATGATGGTCTTCTAGCATGGCCCCTGGTCTTCAGTGCATCCCACAGATTTTCAATGGGATTCAAGTCGGAGCTTTGTGCAGACCTGTTAAAAACGTTCACCTTATATAGAGGCCAACATAAAATTAGGGTGTTTGGAAAAGCTGTGTTAAAAATTCATTGAGCAGCACTTTTGAAACAAACTTAAAATTTCATAATAATTTTGACCTCAACTGTATCTATCTCTTCGTGTACCAAAACAAATAGCGGCCATTTTGGCTAAAGAGCTAGCCTTATACATTTGTCATTGAGAGCAGTTCAGATGATGAGATTACAAGATATTGTACACTATTTGGAGGAAAATAAAATTAAAATCAATCACATTAGCCCTATATTCTCGAGTCAAAATAGACAGTAGAACATTATTGTTAATAATCAAAAGCATTGCAAAGGATTAAGGTTGGTCTTTTTTTTTTAAAGTGGTCAGACACAAAAATAACAATGCATTAAACACCATAAATTTGGGTTTTAGTGTAGAAATTTGTTGCATTTTTCATGAGGTATGTGTGATGGAGGTACATAGTGGTGGAGGTCCATGGTGGTGGAGGTCCATGGTGGTGGAGGTCCATGGTGGTGGAGGTCCATGGTGGTGGAGGTACATGGTGGTGGAGGTACATGGTGGTGGAGGTACATGGTGGTGGAGGTCCATATTGGTGGAGGTCCATGGTGGTGGAGGTACATGGTGGTGGAGGTACATGGTGGTGGAGGTCCATGGTGGTGGAGGTACATATTGGTGGAGGTACATAGTGGTGGAGGTCCATGGTGGTGGAGGTCCATAGTGGTGGAGGTACATGGTGGTGGAGGTCCATGGTGGTGGAGGTACATGGTGGTGGAGGTCCATAGTGGTGGAGGCACATGGTGGTGGAGGTACATGGTGGTGGAGGTACATGGTGGTGGAGGTACATAGTGGTGGAGGTACATATTGGTGGAGGTACATGGTGGTGGAGGTACATGGTGGTAGAGGTACATGGTGGTGGAGGTACATGGTGGTAGAGCCTGCAGCCAGACTCTCTTGGAATGCTGACGGAACCATGGAAGAAAATCAGAAGGATGAAAGGTAGAGAGGCTAAATGAGAAGGATGGATGAGGGTATAAAAAGAATGGATAGGAGAAGGGAAAAGGGTTTGTTGAAGTGCGGATACAGGAAAAATGACAGAAAGCTTAGGTAATTGGACATACCAAATCCTGTTCTTTGTATTTTCTGTTTGATATAGATTCTGAATAGCTATTGAAGTAAGATAGATATGGTTCACCAAAGCTTTTGACTGGGTCAGCAAGTGCAAGGAAAATTGTTTTCATGTGTACATAAGCATCATCAAAAGACCAAAAAAAGAAGCAAAATCATGACAAAATGAAAAGAAAATTACATCCGACTTACGTATAAGAAGAAAACCATGCACACAAAAATAGAGGTCACCACCACCTTTCAGAATACTACATTTAATGGTCACCTGACAATCTTCAAAGTTTTGACATGTTGTTAGCAACATGCGTTCTGAACTTACAGTATTAACTTATGAACTATTATACTGGTAAATTCACAAAGACATGAAACTCAATTTTGTCCTGGGTGGGTTTTAGGTTTCATAGTGAGAAACACATTTAAAAAATAACACAAAAAAACACAGGAATGGTGAATGACAATGCTTGCTTCTATTGGCAAAAAATTGACTCTAGTTTAGTGCGTCAACTGTTTCACTCCAAATCTTCTACTTAATTTCTCTAGTTACTGCTTACAAACACTTTCAAAATGGGCCTTACAGATAGTTTTGTGTAACATTCAAAATTTTATTCTAAATTTCTTATCGTAACACATTATTGCATTTTATCCACTACTTGACAGTTTTTCCAAACACAAAAAAACACAACATATCAGTCTGATTTCTTCCTCCTACCATGGATAGTCAGTTAAAGGAAGTCTCGTTGGGCACACATGACCTGCTTGTTTGTGTAGTCTCCTATTGAACGTAGTAATCCAGTCTGCAGAGGGAGTATGTGTGGCATGTGTACACACAAACTGTCACTTGTGTAAAACTGTGTGTGTGGTGAACTGTGTATGCGTAGAGCTGTGTGTATGTGTATGTGGTGAAGTGTGTCTGTGTAAAGCTGTGTGTGTGCGTGTGTCTGTGTGTATATGGTGAAGTGTATCTGCGTAGAGCTGTGTGTGTGTTGAAGTGTGTATGCGTAGAGCTGTGTGTGTGGTGATGTGTGTATGCATAGAGCTGTGTATATGTGTGTGTGGTGAAGTGTGTCTGCGTAAAGCGGTGTGTTTGTGGTGAAGTGTGTATGCCTATAGCTGTGTGTATGTGGTGAAGTGTGTATGTGTAAAGCTGTATGTGTGTGTTTTTGTGTGTATGTGGTGAAGTGTATCTGTGTAGAGCTGTGTGTGAGTATATGTGTTGTAGTGTTGGAGCTTGGCCTCTGCTAACAGGCCGGTTGTCCGTGCCCTGGCCCAGTCTTAGCATTTAGCTCATTGATTTTCTCCAGTCAGTCACTGTGATTAATCCCAGACTGAAGTGTGTCCTGCATTCACAATAACAAACCTCTCCTCAGTCAAATAGTGCTCCTTTATGCCTGGAGTTTGGATACACAATTATATACAAACAATGCACAACTACAAGGGATTTGATGAAGCTGTGAACTATTTGATCATCACCAAAGGACACATCGAAGTGATATTTCATGTTTATTTAATTTGTACGTTTACAAAAATGTTAAATAGATTCAAAACGTTATTATAAATTAGCCTAATATTTGTTTACTTTACAGTCACACATAGGGTTGAAATGTTGGTAAGCTACCTCTCTGGCCACAGCTGCCATAGGACAAACTCATCATAGTATCACATTTATATGGATGTGTCTTGCCCCAGGTCTCAATGTCTGTCTGTTCTATTTTGATCATATTATTTAACTGTGATCTATTTGGGTTGGCAGTGCATCAACAAGCAATTTCAGCAATATTTTATATGATTATAGGATCCATTTACTACTATTCATTTTGCTGTTTAGCTCTGTTCTATGAGCTGTTGCTATGAATAGCTAAAGCACAGGTCACTAATAGAGAATCAGCGATCTGACTTTTTTTAGTCCTTATACCAATCTCGATACCTGGGCTTTGAAGATCCACCGATACCCGATACCAATATGCTTTTTTTTTTTTTTGCAGGATATCATTTAAGTATATTTATTTAATGTGTTTTTTGCTGACTTCCCTTCTGCATTGTCACTTATAAGGTATTAGAAATATTACAATAATGGCAGAAATCATTAATAATTATAATTTTTGAGATGCCACGTATATTAGATTGTAATTATTATTAATATCGGTTCAGGTATCGGCTACATTTCAAGCTGCAGGGCCTGGATTGGCACCGATATTCAACCCAATATCGATATCGGTATATCTTTTGGTCACTACCTGCTTCATCCAAATATCTTCTGAAACTACCACCTTTAAAATCACTCACCACAGATTGGAAATGTGTTGAACCTTGAGTACCACAGAGTGTAGTACGTGCCAATCTGGCTTTTGACAGGTTGGCACTTGACGCAACTAAATTTAAAAGTTTAAAAATGTTACTCCTTCATTGCCTCAATTTTTCACCTCTCTTTCATGTCCTAACAAACTGATCTTTTTGACCACTATTAGACCTACAAAGCAATCAATAATTCTTTGTCAACTGGTGCACTCAAAACTCCCAACCAAACTCAAAAAAACCTTGCTTCATCTATTTAGCCAAACACATTTAAGCCTCCTCCAGTCTTTTCAAACCAATACCCTCTGTGGCTGGCAGTGGGAACAGTGAATGGGGAAAGGCCAAGGTTGCGCGGAGAGTGAAGACCTTAAGATTTCAAATGCTTCTCTATGCAGCTCTGTACTGCTTTCAGAGTGTATTCAAGCAACAACTATGGACGGCTTACAATGACAGGGCTTCACTGACAATAGCAGACCTTATATTCAGTTCAGCCCAGGTAGAATACGTACTGTTTCTATGGCCCGCCACACGTCTACACACAAGTGCTCTCGATAAGAAAAAGGTGGTGTCGGGGAAGGTCAGGCATTTCACATTCAAAAGATATCAAATATGTATTAAAGTAGTTGAAGATAGGGTCAATATGGTAGAAAAATATATTGCAGCACATTAGGGAGTGTTGCTACTAAAATACATTCACTGTGCAAAATTCATGGTTAGCTAGTGTTACATACAGTTTATTTTCTACTTGTGTGACTCTTACCTACCTACTAACAAACTTACTTACATACCAACTTACCCAACTGCCCACTTTCCTACTTAATTATCTACCTACCTTCCTA
>JAVQKG010385274.1:0-10291 GCA_036025885.1 Hypseleotris bucephala | reverse complement strand
GGGTTAAGGTTAGGGTTAGTTACAATGTAATTACATGTTTTTACGGTTTGTTACACAGTGTATTACATTGTACTTAATGTTTTACTACTATTTTTACATTTTTACTCACCACGTTTAGTCAGAATAACTTAGTAGTCTGAGTTAAATTGTCATGTAAAAATAAATTATAGATCCAAGTTAGAATAACTACAACTTTTTCAGCGAATATGCTGCATTTTTGTGCTTTTTGTATAGTGCTTTTTGAGGCCTTAGTGTGTCTTTGGTCATTGGCCATAGAGAAAATGAAGACATACGGTAGGCTAAATGTGAAATTTCTAGTTTATTTTTATCTCTTTACAAAATGCATCAAAGGAAACATATAATTTCAGTCATATGACCACAATCTACCTTCAAAAGTCACCTTGTATAGGACATATTTAAAGGACTGGTAGTTTCTCCCCATTATGTGATCTGTGCTTGTAGGCTGCTCACATCTTACTATGCTTATCCCAGAGAGATAGATGATGACCTCAGCTAAACCAAGTGAAGTTAATTATTAAATGTCCTTAGCTTAGACCAAAAATGTATTTCTTGTATTGTATTACTTAGCATTTCGTCCTTTTACTTTTTAATATTTTACCTTACTAAAATATTTGTATTTTCTATGAACGCCACAGTGGCATATGAAAGCACCAGTCCAATTAAAAATGATCTGTTCACTTTGGTAAACATTTTCTTCGAGCAGTTTGAATCTCTGAGGAAAGTGAGTCATTTCTGAAGCAGTCAAACTCAACTGTGCATCAAAAACAAGCCCCCATAACCAAGATGGATGCCTTGATACGATCCCACTAGACTTTGTTTGACAGCTCTGTACAAGTAGCTAATCACGACACACAATACGCACACACGAACATAAATATGCATATTGTTAGCAAACAGCATGGATCTGAAAGGCTATCTTTGACAATTTTCCCAGCATGCATCATTCAATCATGCTACTTCCTCATCAGACATAGGTGTAAGAGTGAAGATTGTTAAATACCATACATGCAAAGGAATATAAATTAACACTGTTGATGGTGACAGTTTTACACTGATTCTATATGTAGTGCAATTAGCATTTTATGGAATAATGCTGCAGGTTAGATTTGGTTATGTTTCCATTTGCCCTATAAGTTACTTTGAATTGCAGTTAGTCTGGAACCGCTCTGATAGACGGTCGTTTCAGAGGCGGGACTAACCAATCAGAGAAACAGCGGACGTGGCGTAAACTAAGCGGAAAGCAGACTTGCCACTGTCAACAATGCTTTTAGGGCTGTCAGTTGCTGCGGTTTTAACAACATAGAGCGCAGTAGCAAACAATCGCTTCGTTGCGGCCGCCATCTTGTTTGTTTTGACTATACATAAGGCCTGCCCACGGCTGTGATTGCTCCGGTATCAGAAGTAGCCATCTATGGGAGCGGTTCCAGACTAACTTCGCCGTATAGAAGAGAAGGCTAAGTTAGTCTGGCTGAATAGGCTAGCTAAAGATTGGATCAGAGTGAAGTGCTTAATTAATAAAAACTCAATCAAATGACATAAATGACATATGTGAACCGCATTACAGTTGCAAAATTAATTAGGATCAACTAACTAGTGACATAAAAAGTGCAATTAAACTAACTAGTGACATAAAAAGTGCAATTAAACTTCCAAAAGAACAAATTTAGATGTTATCCAAAACTGCTAGAAATCTTTGCTCACAGTCACATCCGTTCACCATGGACAGGGATTTGGAAGAAAAAAAAAAATACTTGGCCAAAAACAGTATTTTCATTTTGCAGCCACCAATTTAAATGTTGCCTGTTGTGCCATTAAAACCATCACTTCCTGCCACAGGCTGTGAATTTTGGCCACTTATTTCTGAGATGCCTCCAGAAATGTTGATTGCACTATTCCAGTTGGACTAAAAAATAACAAAAAATCGAAAAGTCAAGATTAGAAAAACAATGAATGGATAAAACATTTGAAAAGAACATAGCGTGAAGCCAATTAAAGATGTTGGGGCTAGTTGGAAAAGCACAACAGGAATTGCTGAAATTCTCAAGGCTTTAGTTACTTTAGGCCTCTTGTTAGAAAGTCAAGCCAAAGATACAATGCATGACAGCGGGGTCCAGAAAGTTGGAAAAACTGGGAGAGAAAGTGGGAAAGATTACGTAATACAACTGTTTCCAATGTAGTTATATACAGTAATAACACCTGCATATAGAGTCTGCTGCTCTTCCTCACTCACAAGTCAAACTAATTAAAACATATCGAGCAGCGTTACGTGACAGCTCTAAGAATGAAAAAGTAAATTGAGAAATGCATCTGATGAAATCAATAGAAATTCATTTTTAAAGGGCTATGGCTCAATGTTTTTTTTGTGCTGAGTGTTGTGGCTTTTGCACTCCAAGAAATTAACTCTGGGGGTTGTAGATATTAAATTACATGTTTACTTAAAAAATAAGTAAGATAAGATTAAACATTTTTATATTTGAGGTTAGTTAATTCAGTTGATTTAATATAAGGTAACACTTTCATTAAAATCCAAAAGGTCACCAGCTGAAATCCCTGTCTGTGTGAATACATATTTTGTGTCCCTAAGTAAGACATTTAACCCATATTGTCTATAAAAAATGTGGTTGTCTGATTGGTGTTTGGTGGTGGTCGCAGGGGAGACTGGCAGCCACGCCTTCTTTCTACCGGTAAGACTTTTAGATACAAAGCCACATATGCATACATACTAACACAACACCTACTACCTACCTTGAATCTACTTTAAAAATGTAAAGTACTATATTGTGTCACAGAACAATTTGTTAAGGTGTGGAAAGCGGGATACTATCAAAGAACATTATTTGGAAACTGAAACCAAAGTCTCAAAAGTAAGTTATACTTTTGAGATTTTTGAGACTGAAGTTTGGGTCCCTGCGTTTGACCAAACCTTCAATGGGGCAGCCTGGCAGCTCTTGAGGGACCTTCTCTAGATCTTAAGCCAGGATCTTGGCCGGGACCTTGGTGGACAACACCTTCTCAGCAGCAATACATCATTGATATTGTAGCAACATTTTAAGTTCATGCACACTCTTTTTGATGCACTACATCTCTGAGGAGAGTCTGCATGTCCTCCTCATGTTATTGTGGGTCCTCTCCAGCTTTCTCTCACCACCCTGTTATGATCTGTGAATACAAAATGGCTTCTTGTGAATGTACCCAAATGTAAATGGTTGTTTGTGTCTTTGTCAACCCTGAAACTGCTATTGTCAAGAGTGTACCCCTTCCTAAGGCCCACAGTGGATCTGATAGGCCCCCTGGCACACAGAAGGGTAGTATTTTTCACATCTGCAATCTTGATTAACATTTTTCAAGTTCTTTAAGACTTAAAACTTTAAGAGCTCACAAAACCACAATGAAGTGGCACAGTAGCACACCATGACATCTAAAAAAACAAAAAAAAAAACAAACAAAAAAAAACACTCTTAAAAACTCTTAAAAAGGGGAAGCTAATTACAGGTTAGAATAGTTAATTCAACTTACTTGGATTTTAGTGCTAGAGAAAGATTTAATAAGGTACGGCTAACTAGCAGTTGGATTTTTTTGGCTTCCTTTGAAGGACAGAAATTCGGAAGATGATTACTGCGTGTTTTGACCTATACAGACCGACTCCAAAAATCAAATCAAACCAAAAATGTCTAAAATATGCCTCTCGCGACAAGCTTTCGGCGACGCCATTATCTTAAATGGAGCTGAGTCGCGGCAATTGACACTCCAACTTTTCCTGTAATTTTGCCATATGCCTTTCTGTCTTCTCCAGATTGAACTGAAGTAAAGTGGAGAAATTGCATTTGATTGTGGTGACAAAGGCCATTCGCTCTGGGAATGGCGTGGTTATGTATAGGCCAATAATTCTGACTGCTTCAATCAAATACAATAGGAACAAAACACAGGACAGAACACTATAGGTAGGTGCTTTTTACTATTTTAGAACATGAAGTTTTCTTACAACTGAATAGAGTTGGGGAAGATTTGGAGAAAGAAAATATGTCAGTCACACGCTAGCTCCTGTTTTCTATTTGAAATACATTGCCAATATATTCTTAACATTTTAACTTGTTAGTCATCTTTAGCCCTTTTCCTAGTATTGGTGAGCCTATCCCAGAGTACTTCCTGGACAGATCATAGTTAGTCGCAGGGCTGACACAGAGACATATACAGACAAACAACCATCCACTCTTACATTTTACTATTTCCCCAGTAGCAACAGTAACACATCGGAGGACAAACAGACCACCACAATGCACCCGATCATAAGACAAGAAGCTATATTGTCATTGCGCAAGATTAACAAAATGGTAAGTTTATGCACTTAAGTAGTACTGGCTGTATAGCATCAGTAGCTAAATTCCACACATTAAACTACTTACCTTGTTACTTGACCATTACGTCTATTGTCATGTTGTTTGGAAGTACTGAGAGTGCTTGATGATTTTTGTCTCTTTTGAAGCGAATCAAAGCAGTTTATACTATATTCTGTCCCTCATTCAGTTCAATGTCAAAAACACTCATCTCTCCCGGTAGACCTCATTATCTTTCTGATTATTTCAAAGAATACACCTGGCATGCTACACAAATCTGTCAATGCACATCAGCACGTATCTCGGAGGAGTTAAAATGAACGATGATCAAACCAGTTTTTTCACAGTATGTTCCAACTCGGACTAGATTCAAGTAGGACTGTAGCTTCTTGTGTTGTTGATGTTTGTTTGACAGTGATTGGGGAAATCTTCAGTGTTTTGGTTTTACATCATCTTGTTGTTGTTGTTGGGCAAAATGTACGGTCTAATATTAGCATTATTGAAGTCAGAAGACATTATTAAGCTTTCAATAAAGTCAATGATAAAAATGAAAATAATGGTTCAAAAATTTAAATTCATGTTCATGTGTGATTATACCTGAGTGCTGTTGAGTCATATCTGAGTATGCACTTTTGTTTTACTACAGTATCTACTGAATAACCAAACTTCCCTCTCCCCAGACACTCACCCAGACTACTCAAACCAAGTCCGTCCAGTGTTTTCTTGGTCTGGTCACTATTAAAAGAGCAGCAAAAAGCACAATAAAGTCACTTTCTTTAGATGGTTGTTTATTTATTTTGATATTTTTCATATGACTTAGACAAGCCATACAGTAATTCATTCTGAATAAGTTCTAAATCAAACATGGGTCACTTCAAAATGTTCTTTGCATTTTGCTAGACATGCCACCATGGTTCCTCTTTTATTTTTGTTTTTGTTGCATGTTTTAACTAAACTCATGACATTTGAATAATATGGTGGTGAAATATAATGCCCCTTTTTTTTATCTTTTGAAAAGTAATTGTTTCTTGAAAATGCACCAGTTTGGTCTGTTCAGGTTCAAGATTATTAGGCCATTGTTTTTAATAAGTTGGGTGTTCTTATGTATTAATTGTTTTGCTTCTTCTTGGTCTTCAATTTTTTTGATGACCCAACTAAAATCGTTAGCGACCCACTACTTGCTCAAAAGTAAAGTGCTACCAGTTAAATCCCCTTACTTTCAAATGTGTCACGTCATTCTTCCAACTGTGTTCCAAATCATCTTTACTGTTAGTTTTACATGTAGATAATTTACTGCAGCCTCTCGGAGTGCTGTAGAAGTGTCAGAGCAGCGAGGGATCTTAAACTACACACATGAAGAGCTAACAACGGTAATCTCGGATGTGCTTGTTTACAGAGCCGACACCGGGAACAGCATTAGCACAGTCTTATTAGCGAGACATGTTCAAATGACACGCACCTGCACTCCCTCCATTATTGTCACCTCCAAAAAGACACAGCTGTACAAGTGTGAGACAACAGGTTTACTCACAATGGCAACAAATAACAAGACCCTGGTAAAAGCTAGCCTGCTATACCAGCCCCACTACGAACTATGGAAAGCATTTCGTTGAGGTGGGCGTGGTTTGGCAAAGACGTATATTCCATAGTCTATTCATGTGACATTTATGCAATTTTTTACTAAATATAGTTCAATAAAAAACAGTTTAATGGTCAAAATGGTTAAGGTTAGGGTTAAGGTTAGGGTTATGGTTAAGTTTAGGGGCTATATGCTTATGAATATGGTTAAGGTTAGGGCAATGGTTCTCTGTATCCAGATGGTGATCTGGATCATTCCTAAAGATCTAATCAATTGTTCCTTGTGTCCTTCCTGACCTTCCCTGAAAATTGAATCCAAATCCGTGTAGTGGTTGAGCAAAGTCGCTTACAGACCAACATTTGGACCAAAAACATTACTTGCTTGGCAGAGGTAAAAAGCTTATTCCTTTATTGAGGATACCACTTTGAGTTTAATCCCTAAATCTTTGTCTGCTTGTTACTGGTTTGGCAGATGACAAATGGTCTATTGAATTTAATATGACAATTTATCAAGATGTCTGAATATCTTACTTCTCTCACATATAATGCATTTGTGGATTGTATATAATGCTTTTGTTATATTAAAACTAATGAAAGACCAAAACTGCAGTGTTGCGATTACTGAGGTTAAGTCAGCAAATATATAGTTCCAAATAATTAAAAAGCCCACTTCCAAGAAATCTGTAAAAGCCATTGCATATTTATTCCCCAATTCCTTTTTATTATACAAAAGTTGGAAATAATAGAGCATCTTAATTATGCACTCATTCTTTGGCCGCTAAAAGGTACCAAACACAAAAAATAAACATCTAAGACTTTAATTACATTCCAGCTAAACCACCCCACTACAAATTACTTCTGGATGCACCTGACAAACTTTTCTTCCAAAGTACTTTTCAACAACCCGAAAAAGTTCTGTGAAAGAAGATCCAGCCTTTAATTCACATTCAAGTCCCCCATTTCTAATCAGTCGTGAATGGGACCACACCAGGGACTAATTAGGGCTTAAAAAGTCTATAATGCTAGTTTGAGACTGGTTCATAAAGACGTTTTTTAGCTTCACAAGATTCGCACAAACACGAAACAGTCTACAGAGGCACAAGCCCGTAGGGAGGGTGGATTCTTGTGGACAGTCGTGGCTTAAATGTTTAGTTGGTAAGGTTCTAGTGAGATCTAAATGACGATTGTAATTAGGGCTGGGAATTACAATATCTCGCAATTCGATACAATACGCAATACATGGCTTAAAATACCAATAATATCACAATATGGTGATATTGCGAGATTTGATATATTGCACATAATAGATCAAAGGAATTCGTTTTAAAGGAACTAAGACCATATGTTAAACTGTATTCCAATTATTAGAAAATCTTTTATCATTAGAACAGTGAATACTTCAATGGTATCTAACAAACAAGTTGACTTTGATACAGTATAAGCCACAATAACAATATATTGGAATATCGTCATTTTGTGCCACCACAATTGTAGACACTATATTAAATTCCGTGAATATACTAACATTATAAAAGATTCTTAGTCTCAGTGGTAACTTACTTGGCTAATTAAATTAAACTTGAAACTCTAGAATCTTCTCTCCGCATCTTTTAATATTGTTTTTCATACTGTCTCATCTATAGCTGCTCACTCTATCTCTATCTAACATGACATCTTAAAGTCATTGGAGGCATGGTGACAAAGTAGTTGGCACTGTTTTCTCAATAAGGTCACATGGCTCAGGACTTAGTGACCCTGTTACACTGTATATATATATTCATCCACAAATGCAGCTATATCCCTATAGACCATTCCATGAATTATGTGTTCAACTAAGCTGTAGACACCTCCTGTACTTCAATGGAACATATTGAATACTTTTTGGGACAGTCAAAATAAAGGGTTGTTGTTGATATTAATCTGAACTGTTAGCTTCAAGATCTGCGCCAGTTACATTTTCTAAAGATAACTTCGGTATTCAAGTAGGATTTGTGCTGAATTGTACATAGACTAACAAACTGTTGAGGTTGGCTACTTTTCTGTAACTATTGGTCAAGTAAAAACCTGAAAACAACTTTATTTACTTTTAGCTTACTATTTATCAAATAATACGACTAACCATTGGTACGTTCGTTAATGTTTTCTAACCGACATTACCTGCGTGTTGCTCAGGTGTTGTCAGTTGCCAAAACCACCTTGTTTTATTTGTATTTCACTTCCTCGGTACCCTTTCTAGAATGTTTTAGGATACAAACACAAGAAAAGTCTGGTGTACTAAAGTTAATCTGAATGAATAAGAAAGTATAGAAACCAACACAACAAAGTGCATATCTACTATTAGAAATGTCTCTCACTGCTTTCCTCGAACTACCATCCACAGTTCAAATCCAAAATAAAACTAATGTCAATATTTCCAGATCATTCAAGACACATTTAGTCCATGCAAACTTTAGATAGCTTCTTATCACTTTTTATCAACCTTTTCTGCCAGGGTTGGTTCATGCCATTGGATATTAGTATTTCTACTGGCAACTTTAACCTCAAATTCATTTCTCTTCAGCTGATCCTGTCTTTCAGTTAGATATGGACTCCAGTCTCCAATGGTAAACAGTTGTGGTTTGAGGATTGACCATCACCACCTTGTGCCTCAAGCAAAAACGATTCTATCAGAAACATTGCAACACTTTTATTTATTCCACAAATGCGGTGTAAAACCCGTTCTACATTTTTCAACATCCCCATTTCCGCTGGATTTGGTTAGAAAGATAATATGAAGTTTTCAACAGATGCCCTAAGCTCTGTGGAGAAGTGCTTCTTAAAACGTGTTAGTACCAGCTGTGAAGGCAACATATTTTGGAAAGCTGAGGCCTTTTTTGGTTTTAGTAATGGGACAGTAAGTGACAGAAAAGTAGTGAGAAGACTGGGTACTGACATTTTGACATTTGGCAAAAAGCAGTGAGCGGGATTCTATACCACAACACCAGGACGAGCACTGTAGGCTCTTAATATGGGCCACAAGCTCTACTAGCCGAGCCATGGCCCGTACACGGGTTTGGGTTAGGCTTAAACACCTTGTTTTGCTTCCTTATCGAGGCAAAACAAGGTGCTCGTCCTGGTGTTGTGGTATAGAATCCGGCTAACTGCTTTTTACCAAATGTCAAAATGTCAGTACCCAGTCTTCTCACTACTTTTCTGTCACTTACTGTTCCATTACTAAAACCAAAAAAGGCCTCAGCTTTCCGAAATATGTTGCCTTCACAGCTGGTACTAACACATTTTAAGAAGCACTTCTCCACAGAGCTCAGGGCTTCTGTTGAAAACTTCATATTATCTTTCTAACCAAATCCAGCGGAAATGGGGTTGTTGAATAATGTAGAATGGGTTTTACACCGCATTTGTGGAATAAATAAAAGTGTTGCAGCGTTTTCATTGCAGTTTTGAAAAATATAAAAATGCTTCTAAACATTCCACTGTGACAGTTGTAATTCTCTTCACATCTTGTACATAAAATGAGCTTGTAATGACTGCTAAAGTAATGCCTTGGGTGTCAAGAGCCCAGCAGAGATGGCCCTTTGTAGATGTGGTCTCCATGTTAAAGTGATCACCTCAGGGGTTCATCATTAATGCCAGGTGTAAACAAACTGTGAATCCAATCAGTGTGGGTCAGCCTGGGCCACTCCTGATGGGATCTCGAACATGGCTGTGAATCAAGAATATCACATTAGGAGTAACAAATATATTTTTTTGATAAAAGGTTTTCTGAAATAAAAAAGTGTTGAAATATTACTTTATCTGACCCTAAAATATAATGTTACTTTAGTCGCTGGCCTATACATCAACATCAAATCAGACTTTGTGGGATCACACTTAAATAGTAGTCAAGTTTTACTTCGCTCCCTCCCCTGGCTTCCACAGACTACATACTACCTATAGTACTAATCTTAGGACAAGATTACACCATTAATGTAATCTAGTGACCCACTTTTGTGTCCCAACCCAGTGTTTGAGAATCACTGTTTAATAGACCTCTTAGGGGCTTTCAGCGACCAGTATCGGTTTGAGAAAGAGTTGGTTCACAAGATTTGGTTTTCATCAAAACTTGACCAAGTGAAGTTTACTTTTCTGAACTTAATTTGATGTCAATGGAGATTCTCAAACAGCAATGCTTTATGTTACTAGTGTACGTCAGAAAAATAAAAAGTCAGTTGCCTTCTAATTCTGGAGGTTGTTATATGAAGAGTGTCTGGTGCAAAATGAAGTCTGTCTAGACACACTTCAAACACCTGATGGTCAAAGCAGCATCATTAAAGGAGGTACATCTCTGCTAATCTAAAGAAAACATCAAGTCAAAGTTTACG
>JAVQKG010385199.1:0-10856 GCA_036025885.1 Hypseleotris bucephala | reverse complement strand
GTAATTTACCAAGAATAAAATTTTAGGTTTTGGAGTAGAACTGGAGCATCGACTGAATCCAGTAACTGATCCTAGCAAGACTGTGAAATCTTAGAAGATAATACCTCCAGCAAAAACACTAACTCCATCAACAAGAATGAAACCACTGATTAGTTTAACTGTATTATTTACCATTATAATATTCTAAAGATGTTGTGGCCTAATGGGTGGAACATTTCCCACAGAACCAGAAGTCATCTAGCTCAAATTCTAGGCACTATACACTATACTTGAGACAATGACTTGACTGAAGTCTGTGCTCTCAGGGTACTTCCAGTTGTTGAACATGTTCTGTATAGAAACAGAGCCTATTCATAGCTTGGCTCTATGTTTTAAAAGAAGCGTGTAGGGTTTTGGGGCAGGATGGAGAATGAGGCCATACTGTAGCTCTGCACAACTAAGGTACAGAGCAGCAGGCTTTTAATCCCTAAAATAATCCTGTTGACTGCAGCCGGTGGGACACATCTGAAGCCTTCCAGCAATAATCCACCCCAAACCAACAGTGAAACACACACCTACGTTAAAGATACAGGCATCTTTTTAAAACATCAAGCAACGACAGAAAAGGAAGTTGACTTCATGTAAACTACACATCAAAGCTTAAACACTAAAGTAGAATGGCAGAATATCATCTTCTTCATTTTAGGGTCAAGTTAAGGTGAAGCCGCTCCACTCTTTAACTCTCAGTAAGAAGTGTGGTGACCCAAGCTTCAATAGCTCTTTATTGACTGGCTTTGTCTTGCATTTCCATGGTCAGCTACTAACCGAAAGGCATCCAGAAAAAACTACAAGGTCATCTTTCAGTTCAGATCAACAATAAAAGGCCTGACCATGCTCCTGGCTATAGATGTCTTATTCAAATCACTTTGAAATGTAAAGTATTGCAAGCGGTTTATCACTATTGAAGTAAATGGCAGCACCACTCACTAGAACGTATCCATGTACAGAAAATCATTCAAAGCTCTACAAGAGACTAATCTCTGGAATAATTCACATTATTGATTATTTTTTCAAGCATTGACATTGATGGAATATAGTCGATTTAATGAGATAAAAATGAATAGGACAAATTAGTGTGTGATCATGCTTGGTGACAAAAAGTATTCTGTAAGGAGCCATAAACACTGCCACTTTTACCAACTCACATTTCTATATCCATATTTGTCATAGCCAATTAAAAAAAGTATACACTCATTAGCCACTTTATTAGGTACATCTGTTCAAGAAACCCTGCTGGAATTTAAAGGTACAACGCAGTAGGGCTGAAAGAACTCATCAGATTAGTTGTAATGAAAGTATTGAAATAATTGTCAACTATACAGTCTTCTAAGCCATTTACTGAGAGAAAATGTTTTACAACCCATACAGAGCAATAATTAAGCCAAAACTGCACCAAGAAATAAGACATTTTGTGTTTGAGATTAAAAGCATTGAGGTAGTTTTTTAATCTTAAACTGCATCCTTTCCGTCCTTGAACAATTGTGAATAAGTGTAACATTATCTTACTGGTCAACAACTGACAGTATCTTGTATTTCAATTCTGAATAACTTGACTAATGGGATCTTAATTGCTTCTCACTAAGCATAGACCTTGGCTATTTGAAATATAATTATATCAACTAATTATCCAATACATTATAAATTATACTAAGCTATTGAATATGCTGGTCAAAGAGGTAAGAGTAAGGATATTCACCTCATATTCAAAGGACATTCACACAATGGTTTATAGAATATTCATAGTCAATAATAACAATACATCAAATTCCCTTATCCACACTATTGAAATGTAAACCTTACACTCCAACATAGTGAGTTTATAGTGATAGTAATAGTGAGTCAGTGAGGGCGCAGGTCTGCCAGAAAATCTATAGCATATTTGAGAAGCCGAGATCAAACTGAGGCACGCAGTCGGTGGCTGACAAACCCTACGTGGCTACATGCTGCAATATTTCCTTCACCCTTGGAAGCCTTACATTTTTTATGTCACTAGTATTGTGCTAAAGTATCTGTAGTTGGATTTTCATTCAAACTTTAAATGAGAAAAACCATGACCATTTTAAAATGAATGGAGTAGTGCAGCAATAAAAATATAGTCTTAACCTGTCTTGTTCCACTCTTACAAATGTTTAAAGCTAAACAAATGGTAAGATGTGAGAGAGTGGTTCGAGCAGGTGCACTATAGTAGCAGAAGGATAACAAAGGTACCTAATAATGTGGCCAGTGCATGTGGTATAACAAACACACAGTCAGCTTAATGATTCTTGATTTGGTCTTTTGTTATCCCCTTTATAACACCTATCCTTGTGAGTTTGAAGTAATAGTCGCATTGTTCGACTCTCACAAGTCAGTTCAAATATCTCTAAATATTTCGTGAGCTTTAAGGCTTTAAGCAGAAGTCTACAGGGGCCATGTTGAATTTTAGACTTCTTTCTGGTGACATTTTGGAGCATTTTTTAGCATCTGTTTTCTCGGATATAGCCACGTCTTTGGAGGTAGCCTATTTGCTGGGTGTACATGTGCCTCCCACTGCCATCTGGGCCCAGGTTTCCCATAATCCCCCACTCGCTGTCAACTTTCTCTTTTCTCTCCTCTCTTCGATTCATGTTTACTGCTTCAAACGCTGATGCACACAAACACAGCGGCACTGCTTTGACATATTGTAGCCCTCAATCCATTATGACAGCTAAGGAGAGTGGCATCACTTATGAATGACAAGTGTACTTGGTGTGAAGAAGTGTGTCTGCAGGCTGTGGCTAAGCTGATGTTTTATTGAAAGTGGAAAGTGGAATTCAACACCTCTCGAGTGGTGGTCTTATTAAATGTACATAATTAAATTTTGATTTTTGAATAATTTTTGTAGCATTATGGTTTACCATTATGGGTAATCTGTGGTAACTGTGTAGGCAGGGGAGCAAAATTATACTACATAAAAGCAAGATTTTATAGAGCACAACAATCACCACCAAAGAAATCCAAAAAATGATATGAGTAATTTTGCAATGATGGTTAATAAGTCATAATATCCATTGGAGATAAGAATAAGCACTCCTAAACAAGGGAGCGGTAATTGCGACAAAAAATAAAATAGATCTTAACCTGATATCTTTCTTCTTCTTCGTTTTGCATCAATTTAACAAAAAAGACAGAGAATTGGTCCAGATTGATAGTTTAAGTAACTGTTTTCCAAAGTTGTAACTCTGCAAAACAATCACTGTGTAAAGTGAAAGTGTTAAGTCCTTACTGAAGGTGAAAGTCAGGTGACCTGTGATGAGGGAGTAACACATCCAATTACAGTTCATTTATCAATCGTATTATGTTTGTTTATTACATTATCTGCAGGTCAAAGAGTTGCTGGACAAGGTGTAAATGTGCACATTAAATGTACACTCACTGGCCATTTTATTAGGTAGACCTACTTATTTGCTAATTAGCAACATGAGGCCAGTGACAACATTGCCATCAGTTGTTATATCGTTGAACACATAAAACATAAAGCAGGTGGGTAACAGCAGCAGAATACTTTGGGCCCGGGCTGGGAAAATGGTGATAAAAATCGAATCATAATGATCTTATTAGTTAAGAAATAGGGGAAATAGTATTTTAGTATGTAATGTAAAATGTTTTATGAAGACACTTGAAGACAAGCAGGCTTTTGTGTACAACAAAAAATACAGTCAAGCAAATTTGTGACAAAATGAAATTGTTGTACTGATCTTGATTCAATTGTGATATTATATTTTTACCATATTGCCCACCCCTACCACAGACTAGCTTACTATAGAAGAACAACTTAATAAATTGGCCAGTGAGAGTACATTTCACCTTTTTCATGAATGACTGCTAAGTAGATCATATAAATCTGAATACAACTCCGAGAATACTCTCTACTGAATGGTAAACAACAGTGGGTGCAGGTGTAGCTCTTTCTTTCTTTGTTTGTGCTTTGAAGTGCACATGAGGCACTGATTCCTCTCATCAGTGCATGCCCTGGGTGTATTCCCTCTGCCAAACAGTTAAGTGGCCCAGCTAACCGCCTCAGTGACAGGTCAGGCTTGGCTGAGCTCCATAAAAGTGAGAAGTCAGAAGGCGAGATCAGAGTATGTGTGGGGTACCACTGCTGTGACTTCCAAACCACCACCGCCATGCAAAGAAATGCACCTGTTAGCAGAAAGGGTAAATTGAATAAACAACAAAGCTGCATTTTTCCTAAACTAAACGTGATACTAAATGACTAAATAGGGATGGGTGATGATGTGATAAAAATATAATTACAATTTTTAACCAAGATCACAATTTTATTTCACGATTTTAGTTGACTTTGAATATTCTTCCTTACACAAGAAGACTACTGCGACATAAAATATTTTTTGCAAACATTAATTGCACATCCAGTCCAATGACCATCATAATAAACTGCATAAATGCACTGTTTCATGATTCAACGATCTTTCCAGATTAGCGTGATCTTCATAACTTTATATCACAATCGCCATATCACTCACCCCTATGTCTAAATGAGATGTTACAGGGTGGATGAAGCTGTGTCTCTTGGTGGAGTGCAACAAACCAATGTCCCTGGAAGTCTCAGGTCAGGTCACAGATCTTGTGAAAAACACAAATTACTTTTCAACAAGCCTTCACAAAATGTTCAGGAGCTCATAGAAATAGAAAGGTTCAAAAATTATGTAGACCTGTTTTTTTTGCAGTAAATCTTGAAGTACCACTATGATACTCTATACTATATTATAGTTAGAGGAGTGCTGTTCTCTGAAACCGTCAAAAAAAAATTCAATGAACTTATTTTTTTAATGCCCATAGTAATTGAATGTAGGTTAATGATACTCTGACTAGCCCTTGTCGAGGATATAACCCACTTACGGTCCATGGTTGCGCAGCTTGGCTTCAGTCACTCACAACCTCTAATAGAAAAAAGTTAACTGAATGAACAATGTGTGTACTGTATGGGTGCATGTTATTTTGTGCATGGGGAAGGTGTCAGAGTTTGATTAATTCACAAATCCTGTGAATATGTTTAAAATGCAGCGCAAGGAGAGATGAGCCAATGTGACATCCACACCACCATGTACTGTAGCCCGTTCTAACACAGCGTAAACTCGTCAGACAAACCCAAAACAAGGATGTTTGTGCAGCGTCTAGACTGCGAGAGGACACTTGAGATGACAAGAGAGGGCCATGCTCGACGTTTTTAAATGTCACAGTAAATGAGTGCTTCTGAAGGGGGTAACACGCAAGGCCCGGTGGTTGACACTCGTTATAGCTCTAAAACTTCAAAATAGTCGAAGAATCCTGTTTGTAACCATAGTCATATCTTTTAGGGAGGCTGGAAATGGAAGCAATTTGTAAAAGGTCAGAGTTCATTTTCAGACTTTTTGAAAGCAGACATTTTACTGCGTTTTAGTAAGAAACCGGTTACAAATAGTTGGAGAGTCATATAGTATATTGGTTCATGCTATGTTTTTTCCTGATTTGATTGTACTGTAAATGTGATAATGAAGTACTAAATAGCTGACATGGAACTAAAAGCAGCTAAAGTGATTTCCTATGGGATTTTTTTGTTTGTTTGGTTCCAGTACAACCACTGATAAATAAATATTTGATTGTATATTTTATTTTGACTATATCAGGCATGGAGGATCACAATATTTACCACATAAAGCCTCAGTTTAGTGTGAGAGGATTGGGGTTTACATGAGGATGCTAACCTCTTGGGCATTATATGTCATCCTAAACAGGGAAACAGACATGAAAGGTAAAGTGATGGAGAAGAATGGCGGAGTGGGAAAAAGAAGAACAATCAGAGCGGATGTAATTGATATGCATGAGAAATGTAGAGGGGAGTTTGAGGTGTGTGGTCTTCCTCCTGAGTCTTAAACTATACCAAAAAGATCCCTATTGATGCAATTACTCAAACAACAAACATTCCTTTGTGGAGATTTTAATATTAGTAAGTAAACGTTAAGTAAAACATATATTCCTTTATAAGTGCAGCTTTGGTCTTGAATATAAAGCATAGAGATCACCCAGTGTTAAAATCCATGTATCATAAACAGTGACAGTAACAAGGCAGTGTTTGTTATTGCTTTCCTGCAGGGCTTTATCCAGCCTTTTTGATGTGCTCTGTCCACGGCACAAATGGACAATCCTTCATTGTCAAAGGACACTGGAACCCCTGCACAGTCCGATAGGTGCGCCCACATTCATCATCCTGACAAAAGGGAAATAAGCAATTGCCACAGCACTTAACTGGTTTCACTCATCTGCAAATATTGGAATAAATACATGGAAAGAAGAGGCCTCCCTATTTTGCACACACTATTTGCCTTCTTTAGGGACGATGCTCTTTGCAGTGTGTAATTGTGATTCACCACCAGAGCTATGAAGTGCATACTACTTTTATTTATTTTTTTATGTTACTATAGGACTCAATAGATTAGTAAAAGCAGAAACAATAGGTTTAATCCTGCACCACATGACACATAATCTTTCTGGATGTGTCTGCATGTCCTCCCTGAGTTTTTGTGGGTTCTCCCCTCTCAATTTTTTTGTGTTAGGAAAATTGGTAGTTCTAAAAAAAAACTTGTACTTGAATGCAAGAGACTGATTGTGTGTGTGTGTGTCTTTGTATCAGACCTGCGACTTAACTTTATTTCTAATGTATCGTACCTAAGCTCCAATTGCCCGCAATGAAATAGAAAAGTTCACATTATTATTCACTTGCAAATGGATACATGTTATGGTGTTCACAAGAGAAAGTGTCAGAGGGCTTGATTAATGCACAAATCCTATGAATGTGCCTCTGTTCAAAATGCAGAGGCTGTGTTTTGGCACGGCTCGAAAAGTCCTTAGTTAAGCTAATCGCCGGTCCATTTGGCAAGGATTATGCCTGAGCTTAGGGTGCATCCTCCGAACAGGGTCTCTGATTCATAACACTGATTTGAGTAAGTCATTTTGTTGATAGAGCAAATAGTCCATTTTGAGATTGTCTTAATGACGGTAAGGTCTTCATAGCAAGACATCAGCAGGAGTAAAAATGCTATTAAGGCAATTAAAGATATCAATTTGTTCCCCAAGAGAGTGAGAGCTGGGATGAGTTGACTTCAGGACACAGAGGCACACGCCTGAAAAGAGTCAGCATTAGTTCCTGATGACAGCCAACAGGGGGCACAGCACCAGTCTACATGGTATTTTTATAGTTGGCAGAATAACATTTATAGCAGTGGTAGAGAGGCGATGGGTAAGAAACTATGTAGAAATAACATCTGCGTGAAGCAGAAGGAGAACACTTGTCTAGAGCTTTGAAGGAACAATAATGTGCCTTTTTAAGCTTCTAGAATTTATTTCGATTTTTTATTATTTTGAAGTTTTCCCCATGAAGGACAATAAAGGATTACCTAACCTTGCCTAAGTTAGCATAACAACTCTCCTTTTATGTTAACAGTCAGTTCTACTGTCTTTGAATTTTAATCAGCAGACGCACAGTATGTCCATCAAAATCTCTGCATAGACTGGAGCTTGAAGTAAAATGTCAACCTAATCACGAGTGTCTTCAAATGTCTGGGATGAACAAACTTAAAAAAATTAAAAATCTAATTACATATACATATTAACATCCATCTGTAGGAAGCAACAAGGTTGAAAAAGCAATTAAGATACTTTACGTGATTGACAGACGGAAATGTAGCTCCACTGAAAAGAAATGAACAATTACAATGTAAGTCAAAAAGTAATTGTGTTATGCACATAGCCAGGGATTTTACCCATAACAATTGTCATTTAACATTTTTCACTGACACTGTATTACCTTCTTAAGCTTAATTAGCTGGAACTAAATTGGTATGCTGTCATGCCAAACCAAAAACTTTGTTTTATAGACAAATTTGACAGAGTTTGGAAGGAAAAAAGTAGACCACAGTGATTATATTCTTTTTCATTCATTTATGTATTAGTTAGATGTAGCAAACATCTCACAGTTTGTTTTGTTACAAAATGTTTCCCACAATCTTAATCCTAATGGAAAACACGAAGGTTTTCTCATGTGGTAAAACAAATGAGAAAACTTCTCTCAGCTTAATTTATCTAATCAATTGCATTAGGTTGCAGAGACATTTACCAATGGCATTGTTCCAAAAGCCACATCAGACAGACAAACATAAAATAATGTTGATATCTATGGCCTTATAAGTGTTGTGTTTGTGGTTCTGGTCCAGTATTGTGCCACAAGTAAAACGGTATTACAGTAGGATGTATGTGAGAACAGGTTCATTAAGCTGTCGCAAATTGCCGCTGCATCCAGGAATTTAGCATCTCGGCAGCTGGGATAATCATAGAATAGAGAAAAAAAGGCTCATATCTTCTCTGGGCATTGTTATGCTATGGCCCGCTAGCTCTGCCTGCTCATTACCAACACTGCTCATATTTAAATGAGGCAATGGCAAATGAGTGAGCACACTGAAACAAAACACAGTACAAGGAAGGTTTAGAGAGATTCATAATTGTACAACAAAAAACAGCTACATCAAATAGCATTGTCCATTTTTAATTTTTCTGATCATGGACTTGATTTTTGCCATGTTGTAGTGCTGGGTGATATGACTAAAGGTGCTAAAAGTGTCCTTTTTCAGGTTGTTAATTGGTAGCATATTCATTCAAATTCCCATACTCGTAGGTTTGTGATCAAATTAAAACCAGTCAATCAACGTATAACGTATAATGTATAATATAATCAGATTTTTACAGATTGCAAGCTAACAATACAAAATTAATGTAAAATGAGTCAAAAATGTTAAAAGCAGAAAAGCTGTATTATAAATCATTATTTATTGTGATGTATAGAATTCATATCATAGAAGGAAAACCCTGCAATGTGGATGTACTGTATACTGTACAAGAAGGCTACTCCTTGCTTTATACAATTTTGGCTCAGAGTCCAGTGGCTGATAAGACGGAAAGTCAGCTAAGCTCCTAAATTGGATGCTTACAGAAGTGTGAGAATAAAAATAAGATATAAAGGCTGCAGCCTGTAACCTGTGTGCTTTTCCTTATCAGTTTATAAAACATGCAATTAGTTGGAGGTGGCCGCGAGGTTTACTGAATAACCCCATTAAAGAGAAGTGTTAAATAGGAAAGTGCCTAAAGGCAAACATAATGGGTTTTTCCATTGACATGCTTCTATTTGATAGCAGAGAACGCCTTTCCTGTTTTTAATTCAGCTTTGGAGATCTTAGGACAGAGGCAATGTTTAGATCTAATAATTTTGCATATTTACATCCTAAATGGCAAAATACAACTTCTCTGGATTTAGTCCTGGTTATGGTTTATTCCTAGTTAAGACTTAAACCTAGTTTAGTGCTAGGTAAACCTGGATTATGTGATGGTTTACACTTTTATTATGTTTTGATTAACATTAATCTTGGACTGTACAATAATGTGAATGGTTGAAATTCAAATTTAGTCCAACATTTTCTTATATTGTGCAGCAATACACAAGTGTGAATCCAGTCTTGCCTTTGACTGTGTGTATGGGATATATACTGTATGGGCTTACGCTATGCGCAGTCCTATACGTTGGAAAGCAAATCATATCAACACTGTGAAAAAAGAGGTCTTAATGGAATCTATTTTTAAACATTGCTTAGCATAGCATGGCTGAACAGAGCTCTAGTTGCCTTGTGCCTCGGTCATCTAGGGTTTGGTTACAAATCAGTCAAGTCCTTCAAACATTTTCCACAATCCTTTGTGAGCATACATGAATCTACAATTTAAACAGATTTTATGCAACAACACAGCAGCTTCAATCAATACATTCTTCTATATTATATAACTTCTTTGTTATGTCACCCCATCCAAACAGAATAGTACAAGAATAGTAATTATACAACTGCATTTACAATCAGGCCATCTTTTATTACCAGTAGACATTTTTAAGTCTGTAACAACAGGGTAAAAGGTTTAAGAGAACTTTGCAAACAGGAATCATGGTATCATATACATTTAGTATGTTGTTGGAATTGCATGATACTAAATGGGCAGTGATCTCTCTGGCCAATTACATTTGAAGTAGCAGCGGCAGCTCCTTTGGAAAGCAATCAACTGAAATTGCAATCAGCAGGTTAGCAAATTAGTGTTTAGAACAATATGAGCCTGGCCTTAAACCCTGACAGATTTGGCAAAAGCAGAAATGTTCTTAGTTTATGCTATGTGTTTGTGTCCTCTTGTTATATAACATAAAAATCAACATTTGACAGAGTTCAGCAAAATGGCTCTGATCTATTTACAGCATGTACACGATGCAGTGCAAATTTCCATATGTCACCAGCACTTTTGAATGGCCAAGCACTGTGGATTTTGAAGTCCAAACTAAAAAGACTTAACATAGTGTCAAAGCCTGCAATCTGCTATCAACTCCCCATGGACTGATGGAAGAGGCTATTTTCTGAGCTCAGAATTAGCTGCAATCAAGCTGTAACCAAGCCGCTGTTTGACTGGCACATATACACAACAAACACACAACACATAGACAACACACACAGACACACAAAGGCCTTTCTTTTGGAAGGCACCACACAGACTGCAGTGCATTATTCTGAATGGATAAACACATCTATTCAACACAGAGATGATACTGGCGCCAAATAATCCCATTCTTGTAATCCTATAATGTTCTATTTCTGATCCTAAATTTGACTGTGGGCCTTTTCATATTGTGATATTTTAAGCACCCTATACAATAAGAGGGAAAGAACAGTAGGCCTTCTTAGCTTGAAAGAAATTCTTAGCTAAATAGTATGCTTTGC
>JAVQKG010385161.1:0-13107 GCA_036025885.1 Hypseleotris bucephala | reverse complement strand
TTACAAATTTAATCCTTAATTAATTAATTACTTAATTAATATTCATCGCAGATGTACCCAAATTGATACAGTTTGGCGTCCTTATAAGGTCTAAGTATCTGCAAAGTTTGAAAGTGATCAGGCAATTTGTTTTTGAGTTATTGCGGTCACACAGCCAATCTGCGGACGCGGAAGAACATGAAACCATAATAGCTATCGCAAAACGCAAAAAATTCCCGCGTTTCGCCGATATATTACCGCTGTCATGTTGAATAAAAAAAACACAATGCAATAAATTAATACAACTTATTCAAGTAAATAAAGTAAATGCAACTAATGGACTAAACATTTTTTAGTTGACTGAGACCTTACTGACCGATTATTTGTATAAGTGACTAAAGAATGTTAGCCATATTGGAAACTACACTACCCCTGATTTATTTGTTTCAACTTCACTCTTCCAAAATGATGTTCAAATGGACACCAACCTACTATTCATTTATGACTCCAAATTTGTAAATTCTAGATCAGGGCCCATGGTCTTTGGTCTGTAGGCTATAGTTGCTGAGATAACACCAAGGCTATAGCTTTGAGTGGGCGACATGTAAAGATAGTCACCATAACTTAAAGCTTTCATAAAGGAACATACTAAGAGATATGTGTTTAATATTAGTGGCATGAGCTCACAGCTTCCGTCACCCTTAGGAAATATACTATAAGTGATTGTGTGCATGTATTGTGTGTGTGTGTGTGTGTGCGCGCGTGCGTGCGACAGAGAGAGTTATCATTCATCACTGTCTGTAGTGTCAGCTGAGACCTCACAGAACCCCACTTGACTGAACTGCTCATCCAGTGATTTTTTATTTAAACCGAGACTGCCATCTAGTGACAATGACAGATCAAGAACATTTAAACCCATTAATTTGGAAAAACAACCCTTGAGTATTTTCAGCTATAAGATTAGATAAGCATATAATTCGTAATTTATCTTTCTAAAATATAAAAAAACTCAAATAGTTTATTATACAGATATGGTCTCTATAATGTATAATACATATGTGCAAGGATACCACAAAGGTCAAAAAGCTACACCTACAGATAAATGGCAGCGATTGTAAATCATGTTGAGCATCTGTTACAAAGGATACAGAATGTTCTTTTCAGTTAATTTATATTGTATAATCACAAATAAAATATTATTATTTCCAGTGAAATGTCATCTTGAATTGTTTTGGCTTGATAATTACAGCTTCAGAAGACAATCATTAAGTAATAAGGTGGAAGAGGAAAAAGGAAGTGAGTGCATAAAGACACTGGAGAATAGTGACAGGATGACAGGAAGGAATTAGTCACGTCAAATAGGAACATTGATTTGTGACTTCAAAAACAAAATGTCACCATAGATTGATGTTGATTGGAGACTCTGTAAGGTATGTTTTTGGAGGAAATAATGTTTTTTTTATTAATTATGTCACTTTAAAACCTTCAGTGTAAATGCATGTAATCATAAAACATCTATGTATCAACCATTCTTAAATTCAAGATCATCTTGAGTTTTTTTTTCTGTTTGTCTCCAGTGAAAATGAACTGGGGGGCGGTGCTTGACCTTTTTATTGACTGGATCACCAAACGGACAGAACGGAGGAGCAGAGGGGCAGAGAGGGAAGAGAGGGAGTCATCAAATATTAAGTAGTGGCCTCAGCAGAAGCAGTGGGTAATAATTGTTTAAGTAGTGCTTTTTAATCCTCTGCTTCATTTATTTATTAAACTCAGCCTGAGATGAGATTATGACATAAGCAGACTCTGAGGCACTGGGATACTGTACTGCCAGGTCATGCCACTAATAAAATGCACTTACAATGATCTTCAATGTCATTTACAAGTTCATTAAAAGTGCTACAAAGCATTTAAACGAACAAGGACGTTATGCCAATTCAAAGTTGCATCCGTGGATCAAAACTTTTTCATAGAAGTAACCTTTAGAGACACTTGACAAAGGATTGTGATTCAAGTCCCAAACTGTTCGCACAATTGAGTGTGACTCACAGCCAACAGACTTTGTTATACAAGCCAAAACAAAGTAATCTGTCTTACTGCATAATCACAAAGTCACATTAAACAACTATTTATTTTAACAGACAATGCATCAGTAACTTCTCAGCACTTGCAAACTGCCAGCTATACCCTCCTCTGTGCCAGGGCTTTCCAAACATAGGTCCGCACTAAATTTGTATTGTATTAGGCTGAATCATATTTCTGTAATAGTTTTTAGAACATGTTCCAAGTGAATCACAGCTTTCTGATACCTACTTGACACTGCCCTTATAATGCACTGCAGAGTTTGAACTCCCGGATACAGCATAAATGTAATATTAGATTATTCACTTCCGGGTTGTAGGAAGCTCAGTCAATTACCTATACCTCATTCATTGTCTTGGTTTGTGTCATCATTTAATACATTTCTTCTTTTTTCTATCAGTGCCACAAATCTGTCTTAATTTTTAGGTATTTCATCACAGTGATACAGTACTGGTTGTCGTCAGGTTTCTTCTCTTTCCATTTGCCAGCTAGCTGCTCTGAAACCCGATCTCCTGTTTGTTGTACTCCGTTTGGCACAAGCCATAAGCTGCTATCATTGCTAAAATGTTGTTGGAATAAATCAATAACTGACATCCTGCCAGCCAGAGAGCTGGAGGAAAGTGAGCTTAGGAGAAGCACACAGAGAACAAGAGAAAAAAATCACAAACGGATGCTGTATTAAAGCTCTTCGATAATAACTGAAGACTAAATGCCATGACAGGAAATTGTACGGGCAGAGAGAAGAGTGAAGAAGGGCCATAAGAGGACAGTGTATGAGGAGCGTAAACAACAGGGCTGCATTTATATCCAAACCATGGACTTAACTATGTAAGGCTCTGGGACAGATTTACTAGAAAAACTAATGTCAGCAAAACCAGAAACCAAATATTTGAAAAGGCACCAAAAACATCAAATAAAAATATCACTTATGTTAAAAAATCACAATTACGTTATCTGTTGATATTTTTATAGTAATACACAGATACCACAAACTTAGAACATTAAAACAATTGTGTGATCGTGACAAATCAGTCTGGTCTTTATGACTGATGGTCTCTGTGCGCTCTGCTCATCACCATAGTCAAATGTCCCCATGCAAATAACAACAGTGAGTCTTAAGAGGCAAAGCCCAGGTCAAAACCACACACAAACACAAGCAACAATCAGTGCGAGATCATTCTTTGTGCACACACACATAAAATCATGCATATTCATGTGAGCCCTCACAGATGTTGCTTTGCCTTGCAAATTGGATTTGACAAATTCGCAACTGCTCCACTTTGTTGAATGTCTTTGTTTACCTGTTCTGTACACAACTTTATTAGTGTCTGCATAATGAGCATTGTGTTTTCCATTGCTAAGTTCAATGTTGTTGTCACAATTACCCTAGAATTTGATTTATAATAACTCAGTTAATGACATTCAAAAACACATAACCACTATACTTTCCTAGTGTGACACCAATGTAACAAGTATCATGAACATGACCCAGCCTGTGGCAGGTATATGGTGGAATCTGACATGTGATTCCAGGCCCAAACCCAAAGTTTCAGGCTAAACAAACTAAGCTACATTTCAGTGCTGACATTATGATCGCCATAACACACTGCAATGCTATAATGCAACTTTGGGCAGACTTACAAAATCTATAATCGCTTTTCAACATCGTACAAGCATTGTCGTGTAATGATTTAAGGAGGGTGTATAAACCACCAACATAGCAACTGGCTGCTTCAGGTGAAAGCTTTGTAATCATGATACATACTTAAACATTTGAATATTGTGCAATTTTATTTAGAATAATAAAACAGCACAAAGACTTGAAAAACCAGCTCTTGGCTTTTCCAGTCATATGTGATGACAGCCACCCAACTAAAGTATCTGTCAAGTGCAATCAGACCAGTACTAATCGGCCCTGCCAGAGGCTGAGTCAGCACAGTGAGTGAAAAGCTTCATAATTTAAAAAACAAAAAGTTATTTTATAATGCAGATAACTCACTTTATATGTCACACAGCAGAACAGGTGAAACAGAAAGACTACAGGATGTTTACAATGGAAGAATCGACTTGTGTTTCTGGAAAGCCATCTGTTATACAGTGTTCTATTAATACACACAGAGGGAAGCATTACAATATACAGGAACAAGGCACAGGGAGAAACTCACCGTCATGGTCCATGTCTTGTCCGGAGGAACTGCTCAACAGACAGAGATAATCTTTAGTAGTCAACCTGCCTCCCCCCTGAGCCCACTCCTCCCTCTACTCCTGCCTGTTCTGTGTATGTCTTCTCTTCTTCAGCTGCACTTCTCCCAAAGCTGTTCTGTCTCATCCCTCCCTCCGCTGTTGGCTCTTCACTGGCCCCTCCCTCTGCCCTCCTCCCGCTTCAATAAAGAACATTAAAACTTAATGTTTGTTTCCATCTCAGTTCCTACATGACAGCAAGCATCTTCTCCTGACTTTATCTCCATCTCTGTCTCGGCCTGTCACTTTTTCCTTCGTCCTCGGGCAATCTGGCTCCAGGCTTTTTCAGGGATCATCTGTGTCTGTTGTGTTTCTAAATATAAATCTACAGTATTAAGTGTTTGGAATATAAATAAATATGTTTCATGTTGTTACAATAGTGAGACTACACTGTTAAGATTTGTCTTGACCCTACCTCTGTCATGTCTGTTCATTTAATTTTATAGCCAACCAATGGCAATGCTGATTTTTAATTCTTAAACCCATGTTTTCTTGAAGTTTGACTTTATTTTGAAGTTGTTTTCATCTCAGTGGCTAGGGAATATCTACTAATAATAAACAGATAACAAAAATATAACAATCTAGTAATTAATATAGTTAGTAATAGTAACAAGATGGCAACACAATATAATGTAACCCCGTCATTACGAGGTAAGAGGTCCGGGTTGGTAATTCAAATTGGGAACTTGGAAATTAACCATAATTAATTGTGGTAATAAACTAGTTACTAGTTTATTACCACACTATTACCCTATTATTGCCCTGCTGTAAAGTAAAGTGCTACAGTTCAGAGACGGCAAAGAAAATGTTATCAGTCAAAATTATCAGTCAAACTTGCTCTAATAATGAGCAGTTTTCTGATCTGTAAGGGTTCAATTGTAAATGTGACAAAGCAACTTGTAGGGGAATAAGTGCATCCATAGTGACGCCAGATAAGCTCAATCCAAGGTTGATTTTTAATTTCCTGTTCTTTCCAAACCATATCTGATGGCAACACACATTCATATGTGGAAATGATGAGCAACACAGTTATTATAGAGCCCATTCATATTATCTTGCACAGGTTTGCAAATATTTGACCTAATGTTTAAGTTCAGTATGTTCTATTAAAATGTTTGAGGTATCAGTATATTTCCTTAAAATATTTTGCTGATGATATAGTTTGTTGTGTGATTGTGTTGATTTGTTCAACAAACATTTTTTTGGTTTAGCTGACACCAAATCAGGGAGGAAGTAAGTTTCAAATTGTAATGCATATGGCTTCATGGCTCAATAAATAGATCATTTCCCTCAAACTTTATAGTATGGTTCCAAGTTTGGCCACTTTTTTTTTTTTTTTTTACAATTGCAAGATAGAATGCCTTGGCAGAGTTCTGCACTGCCCAAGTTTTCATAATGCCTCTAGTTAGAATATGACAACTAATAAGGGGTTTCCAGAAAGCAAACCTTATTGACAGTTCATTCTAGCTTTTAAAAAGATCAGCCCTGTTTCCCAAATACAAACTTGATCAATATGTAATTTTCCACTGTACAGACAAAAATGTTGAAACCTATGTAGACAGCATTATTAGGAGCCATGTAGCGATCACCTACATCCTGCTCCTTTGCTGTTGCGGTGTTTCCACTAATATTAATAGAGTTAAAGGCTCAGCAAGTAACTACACGACATAGTTACTGATAGACAGATGGAAGGCAAAAAACAAATTGAGAGAAAGTGACACGTTGGTGTGTGTCCAATACAACAGTTCACAACAAGCTAGAGGAAATTAACTACTGGCTCATTGACTGTGACACCTTCCCACACAATCACACAAATACACATAAGAAGTAAGAGAACTCAAGGAAGATTATGTGATCACTGGCAATGGGACATCACAAGGTCAACAAAAAAGACATGCAATTTTACTGATGCAAAGTAAGATTAATATTAGTCCTATCCCTGATGTAATAAAATTGCTCCTAAGCTAAGTACAGTAAGTGCTGTACAGCCTATTGTTTGTATTCACTTCACTGTCAAACACTGGTGGTGGTAAACTAAAGCCACTGCTGCCCTGGGGGGTTTGAGCACTGCTAAAGACATGAATCACACAGATGCAATCACATAGACAAGATGGAGTGAATAAGTGTCTTGCCCAGGAACACAGTTTGAACTGGTTGCAGCAAGACTGGAACTGCTGGTGGACCACATACCACTTTCGACCCACTGAAATGTATAACTTTTTAAAGAGTTTGCATACTAAGCACTTATGTAATGTAGGCTTGTACATAACACTAAAGATACCCTCAATGTAACTCCAGTATAAGGCAGTGGTGGTTTAAGCTGATGGAAGACTGTGTGTGGGCACGACAAGCAGAACGACTTTGCATTACAACACATTTTAACAAGTAGTTATTGTGGTCTAAAAGGGCTCTGTAATCAATGTTATTTTGAGCCCAGTACCCACGGGAAGCCTTTTCTTATCCATCTGTGCTCCCCTCCTCCCTAACCATCCTGTCCTCTCCTCTTGCACCCGTCAAACCACACCATTTACCACCAGCTATCGCATTCATTCAACTGTTCTCTGTCTTTTATTCTTCTATTTATTCAAATCTATTATTTTTATTAATCTTTTGTTTTGTGTCATTTCAACCCACAATGAACAATTTTAAAACCAAAGCTATTAATTATTTTGGGAAGAAATGCAGATTTTGCATGAAGAAGTTTTATAGATTAAACTTTTTGGATGTATTCCTTTTTTTTTTCCAAATCGTATGACCTCCTACTCCTTTTGTACAAGTAAATGGTCACTGCAGTTTGAGCACAAGGTTTTGACCATGTAGTGAGGTGTTGGCTCCCTCTGTTGTTAGGTTTGTTTACTGTCCAGACTCAGTATTGTCCTGCTTGTTTCTACAGTTTACATCTTCTAAACACAACAAATCGCTAACAATTTACTTTTTGGCATTGAATAGAATAAAGGGCCTTAACACCAATATCTGAGTTTTTTACAAAACACAAGAGGTAAATCACTGAAAAGGGTTCAATTGAATCAACTTTCCATCAATCTTATTAAACAATAAAGAGTTTATAGCATAAGAGTGTTGCATAAAAAAGAAAGAAAGACAAATAGTACATATGCAAGTGCACCTAGTGCATATGGCCTGACTCCTTTATCATTTCCTGCAATTACTACTTCCTGTGAGCTTCTGAACAAGATCTTATTTCAGATGAACCCACCACTGTGCACAACATGTAACTGAAATATCAAAGTAACGTTTAGAGTATTACTTTGTTAAAAGGTGACATAGCACCGGTCCAGGTTTAAACTAACACTCTGAACTAAGAAAGGAAGTGGATCTAACCACTGCAATAGAAAGAGCAGTTGTTGCATGCATCAAAAATGTGTGTGACATTTAAGATGAGCGCTAAGGTCACATTATGGGTTAACACTGTAACCAAGGGCCCACCTAGGCTTTCGAAAAAGATCGGAATTGATAGAGCGGTATAAATAGACACTTAATTACATGTTCTGAGAAGTTAAATCAGCTAACATTAAAGTCAACTCAAAAAGAGCAGTAAAAAGTGTGTGTGTGTGATTTTCGGGACCAACTCACAAGACATGATTACTCAAATGTCTACATATAAAGTCATAAATATAGTGTATACTAAGTGTGATACATGAGTGACTTCATTGTGTTTGCAGATCCAGTGTTGTCTTACCTGAGCGTGCTCCTCTGAGTCTGAGCAGGACTCTGGAGTGAAACACAGATGTGTCGCTCTGTGAACGGAACCTGGGCAGAGGCCATAGCGTTGGGAAGTGTCTGATCTCAGAATATGTGTCTGCCTCTTCCTCCTCCATCTCTGCATATGTCCACTGTGTGTCTGAAATGTCACGTACAGCAGCTGCTTGTGCACACGCTGCAAACTTTTCCTCTGCAGCTCACCCACTGTTCCTGTTCAGTAAACGCCCGCCTCTGTGAACACACTTGTCTAAAACCACAAGCTGAGCCTTTTGTAGTAGGTCAGGCCAGGTCTGGGTTCACTCAAGAACTCATCCGCTTAATAAATAAAATGTCATGATGTAGGCTTAAATAGCCAGGCTACCAGACACATTTTTGATGTTGCACAGTTAAATGAGTGCTATAAAGCCAAAGACAAATGTGTATTTAGAAACAATAGGGTCTCAATAGGCCAATTCTATTCAGCATGAGTGGGCAATTATTTTTTTCTGAGGGCCCGGGGACCCGGGACTCTTGTGGGGGAGCCGATTGCCTGTCAAGATTAGGCTACTTACCCAATGGAGACTATTACACAAATAGTTTCCGAGTTATCTATGGAAATTATAAACACAATGTCAGAAAAGGGCTTACTTTTTTGTGGCAGGGCAAATCTAGTTTAATACTGTGACATTTAAGTAACTAATACATTTTCTGTTTATTGCCATCAGTAAAGTGACACATTAATGTCAATTGTGATCATATTCTCAAAATTATTAGCCTATATGCAGTAAAATTATATGTGTTGATTATTGTTTCAGAAGAAGACTGCTGAGGGGCAGAATGGACTAGTCCCCCGGGTCGCATTTTTTCAGGTCTGCTTCTGGTTTGGAGCAGAATGATACGCAGTACATTAGGTGGTGTAAAACATAAAACAACGCTAGAGGGCGCACTCCTCGGTGTCTGTGCCAAAAACTCTGTTCACAGAGATTCTTCAAACAGAAGAGCTCTCACTCAGAAGACAAAAAGCACAAAAACTCATAACAGTTTAGGAATAGAACCACTGGGGAATATCTTTTTGCGGAAATAACAGAAAAATATAAGAACAAAATTAACAGAGAATTAAATTAATAAACAATAATTTGTACATTATTGCACCGTTTTCATTATCTAAACCAGAAGTACAGAAGCATGGCACTTAAGTGTAGAATATAGGCTACCCATTGTGTGAATATTGAAGAATTTATCCCCCAGTGACTGGAGTGATACCTATCGTCACCGGCCACATGAAGTCTTATCTATAGACGATCTGAGTTTCACACCCACAGACTCAGCAGAGGCAGTCGCTCCGTGATTCGGGTACATCATGGTGGAGATGGGCTGAGGCAGTGAGCGCCGAGCCACCGACTACTCCGACGAGGCAGGACTTGGGTAAGCTGGACTCGATTGTTTAAAGTACTGTGATAACTAAAAGCAGTGGCTATGCACGTATTTAGTTGGTGGAAGACTAGGACGAAGACCACCAGCGCCGTGTTAGCGTAGCGTTGAACCCCCTTTTAATGTTAACTTCTGTGCTTTGTTAACACTTGATAGTTATTGCTGTATGCCCACTACCAGTATTCATGTTATTGTGATACTGTCGATTATTAATCCGTCTAGCTGTTGTAGTGTTTGTGTGAGACATAAAGTAGCTTAGGCATTAGCTCTGCTCATTTGGCAGTGTGCTAGCAGCTCAGCTCAGTCCTGAATCTGATGCTGCTGCTAACGCTGGAGAGAGCACGGTTTCTATTCATTTTAACGCAGTTCGAGACCTATATGTAAATCTGGCGAAATTATTGGGGTATGTTAGTTCTGTTTTTTAAAGACTTATGATTATATTCCTGTCTCGTTGGGTTTGTTTTGAAAAAATAAACTGTAAGTGACATTTATTAATTGATGTGGTAGAGTCCAATCCAGTCTGGTTAAACTATGGGACTGTAAACTAAACCTGACCAAACCTGAGCTAGGCCTTCTAACATAACAACTCGTTTGACCTGTCCTAGGTTTGACCTGTGCTGTCCACGGTCCAGCTGTTTGTCATAAATACAAACTCTGAGAAGATCTGCTCAGTGTTTTGCCATCAGCATTGCATCTTAACTGCTTTTTAACTGTGTTTCTGTGTATAACAGTCTACACACTTGACTATGAACTGAATAATAACACAATAGTGATAGTGTTATGGTTTTTGAATAGTTTGTAAGTCTTTAGTAGGATAACTGTGATGACCAACTGGCCCCTTCTGTTTTATGGCCTGTTCACTGAGGCCAGTTGGCTGCATGTGATGACAGGCAATGCCCAGAGCAGCTGTAAACAGTCACCTAAAATTTTACCACAACACAATGACTTTCACTTGGTCTGAACTCTAACCTTGCTTCACTTTGGTGTGGTTGATGTGGTTGACTGTTTACTGATCTAATAAATCCTCAGTTTTTATAACATTATCAAAATGGTTGAACTAAT
Organism: Hypseleotris bucephala; assembly: GCA_036025885.1. NCBI lineage: Eukaryota > Metazoa > Chordata > Actinopteri > Gobiiformes > Eleotridae > Hypseleotris > Hypseleotris bucephala. The sequence continues at coordinate 2,616 of JAVQKG010385161.1, read as the reverse complement.
AGACTAGCTGTTGTCACTTTATTTGCACCATGTCGCTGGACCGTGTAACTATTGTCAACAGCTGACAAAGCTAACTCACAGATACATGATACTAAATCATGCAGTGTGAAAGTAACCTGACACTGTAACAATGTGCTCTAAGTAACAACCAGACAAAACCAAGTATTCACATCACAAAGTAAAGCATTAACCTACATGTACTGTCTGTAGTACAGTTGGACCAAATAAAGGCGTGCTGTAAAACAATAAACTTCATAATGGGCCTGTCTGGTGTGCAGTTTGGATAACTTATCAGTCATAGTCCCCATGAGTGCCCTACTATCTAATATTGATTTCCAAGAATCCTATTATTATTTGACCAAACCAGAATTTTGTGACACCCCTTCTTCCTCAACAGCTCCAGGTACTGTTTACTTTTATGATTATTTGTTCAAGTGCCTATAAAAGGTGGTTGGTGATAAAGTAAAATATATAATTTTACTAAGCCAGGATCATAATTTTGATTTAATCACAACTGTCATAACTCTAGATCATGATACAGTTTTTTATCGCCATATTCTACACGCCTATTTGAAACTACCAAACTGTCCACAATATAACAACAGTACTTGTCCAGTGATGAGATGGCCACTGTTGTCACTGTATTCACGTGCCTGTGTGTCAGATAGGACGGGCTGGGACAGACGCTCCAACAACCAGGCCTTTTGTCCCATCTGTGCCCCTGTCCACCTACACACAGCTCTGCAGAAAGAGGGCCTTTATCTCTGCTTACCAAAAGACATTTTCACTCACTAATTTCAGCTTTTTCCCAACACGACGACAAAATGCAATGTTATATTAGAAACACTCTTTATATAGAAAATGCTTAATATCCCATTAGAAAAGATCTGTTAAAGTTGTAAAACAGAGGTTTCCTGAAATAGAAAAAAAATGTTTGACAGGGCGTGCGCCTTAATTTTGCAGTGGTGCGCCTAAAAAAAATCTGAGGTCGCACCGGTGCAACCTGGCTGATACCTGGCTGCCACCAAGATCCCTTTAAGTTTACCTGACGAGGTGTTCTGTACTGTTCTCATTATTTAACATTACTAAAATGACAGGGAATAAGCAATGACTAACAGGCGCATTTTGATATGAGTTTTAGCCCATTTATTTAAATTGTTTCTGCTGTCGCTTTTCAGTCACCCTGTCTCCTGCTCTGTACTGCGCGCACACTGACACACACACGGAGGGAACAGCGTACTTAACGTGAGTCCAATCAAGATTGAGACAGGCTTTGCTTTGTTTTAAACCTGTTCACATGACTGCTCTTGTTAGCAGCACACTGAGAAAATTAGTTATTTGCTATCTGGATACGGTCTAGCCAAGAGTTGCCTTTTTGCCATGCCTTTTCCCCAACAGACATGGTCATGCAGAATCACATAAATAAAGAAAAGTTAGAACAATTCCCTGTTCATAACAACATACTACAGTTTGCAATCTTCAAACAGGTTTTTTATTTGACACAAATCCGTCTTATATTTGCGGAGATCTAGCACATTGAAGTAATGCGTCTTTTCTATTACATGGCGCTTACCGCGAAAGACGGGACGCTTCCCCCGACGCAACTATCACCTCATTTTACTAATCAAATATGTGCAGTGTAGTCTTAAAAACATTATAAAACGTTACTATAGATGTCCTGTCAATCGGTTTTGTAATAGTTTCGATCACCCAACTACCCTGTGACATGAGAGTGACACTGAAAGAAAGTGTGTCTGGTGCGCTGGACTGCAGGGGCAGTGCTAACACAGTAGCTGGCCCTTAGGGCACAAGTTAGGCGCACCGGTGCAACCAGCAAAAAAAGTTAGTCTAGAGCCCTGGAGGAGTAACTAATTTTGCATGTATAGTAATGTGTGCTATGGTGATTAAATGCTCTGCTATGGTGATACAATGCTCTATCCCACCGGTCACTATTGTGACCGCAAACACATTTCCTAAATTTACAAACAGACCAAACTAATTTGAGTAATTGCAAATGCATATATCAATACTAAACATCTTAAACATAATGTGTGCCAAATATTATAGTCCTGTGTTTGTTTTAACATACTTTACTAACCTATTCTTCAGGAGCTTCGAGGCAGCTATTTTTTTCTCACGGTGCAACCAAGAAGTAAACAGCTCAAGCCATGTGACCAGTTACTTTAAACATGTGATATATCACACATTTCATCCAGACATTGTATATTTTTAGTCTTTACTGAAAATGCATTGACAAATCATTCAGTAACATTTTTTAAGCTTCAAAACTACAAATATTTTTTACGGTCACAATTGTGACCGGTGGGATGAAACGGGTTAAAGCTGAAGTCTGGACTATTCCTAGACCTAGAAATGATGTATTATATTTTCTTAATGAATAAAAATGAACTCTGATCCTGTTGCAATTAACTAGTGGATCCCAAAAAAGCAGAGAACATATGCAGAAGGCCAATACAAAAGTTTATTTGAACAAAAAGCGAGCAGGCTGTGAGGGCAGGGAGAAGATCAGCGTGAAACTGAGGCAGATGAGGCACAAAGAGGAACCTGGACAAAAATGGAGAACGCAGGTAAGTAAAATATAGGTAAGTATCAAAA
>JAVQKG010385026.1:0-13837 GCA_036025885.1 Hypseleotris bucephala | reverse complement strand
GGCCCACAGAACAATTAGACTTAGGCTTACTATATTATGTCCCCGAAGGGCAATCCATTTACAACAGGTAGTGTCAAACAATCACACAATCAGCCACAGACAATTGACAAGACATGGAGGACACAAGGTGTATCATAAACTTTCCTTATATGTATAGTCTTACCTCTCAGTTGGTCTAAAATGAATGGCCTTTTCACTATGACTCTCAATAATCCACTTAAAGAAAACATTTTCCTTTTTAAAGGAACTGCTAAACATTTACAGTATGTGTCCAGAAAACACATCGAGAGACCGGACCTCAGACGTGTGTTGGTACTATAACATTTAAATGCAACTTTATCTAAATATAAAAATGTAAACGTTGAGCAATGTTATGAGAAAATAACTTTAATACTGTACAAGCCTAAGACTGCATTGAGTCCTAGTTTAGTCCTTGTTTAGTCTGGTTTAGGGCAGGATCAGCCATGGTTAAGACTGCATTTAGTCCTTGTTTAGACCTGGTTTAGACCTGGTTTAGTGCTACATAAGGAGAAGACCTAGAATTCCCATTGTAAAGCAGGCCTTAGGGTGAATTCGAGAATGCACTGGGATAAAACAATAGCTTATATCTGTGTCTATGTACTTAGTTAATGCATGTGTGGTAGTACGCCGTTTGGCCAATCAAAATTGCGTCCGGTCGGTATAAAAAGGGGGTGCGTTACCCCATCGGACCCCTCTTTCACCTCTGACGTCACCCGCCGTCTGGCAGTAGTGCCACGGGCGCAGGCCTGTGCAGGGCCCAAAAACCAACAAATCACCTGTCTACCGGCGTAAAGCTGATGTGATCGTGGCGTTTAATTGTCTCTTTAGCTCCGGTGAGTAGCAGTCGTCAAATTCCTGTCTTTATGTAAAAAATATTGGAGCTAACTCGCTTACTTTGTTTAGACCACAGTTCTCGGCTACGCGCTTCCTGGTGTGTTCCTGTTGCTTGTGTCCGTGCGTACTGTACTGTTCGCTCCGGTAAGCAAAGTGATCTCTGTATTAACTCCCTGTTCGATATGTTGGCCTAAACTGTTACTGACGCGCCGTTGTTTTAGCTGGTCGTGGCGGGTTCTGGTGGGGCCAGTCCCAGACCTGTGTTCCATGCATGAAGCTCCTGGTATGTATGTTGCGATGGGTAGCATGGTCCAGGGTAGTTTGAATAGACTATTTTAATTCCAAATCTCTTTTGTAGGACTTTGAGAGCGTCGGGCTTCCCCTTCTTTTATTTTGGACTGTGTCTTATTTTGTATCTACAGAGCGCCTACACTTTACAAGTGCTGCTGTTTATGATGTGAACATGGCCTCATCTGCTCACAAAGTTTTTGTGGTTTAATCTGTGTGAAAACTCAGCTGAGCGACTGTATTTTATTTTGATTCATACCTGTTAGAATATTTTTAAGGTATTCTAAATAAATGGAAAGAAAGAGACGTGAGACAGCAGGTTCTTTTTAACATGCGCATGGAGACAGAGGATCAGCCGCCTTCACCTCCTCTCTGATGTATCTGCCTTCGTGCTGCCCTTTTATTTAGGTTGGAGACAAAACATCTTTCACAGAAAGGCCATACAAAAGTCATCCTCCCTTTAACACATGATAATCAGCTACTTCCTAGTTTACCTAGGACTACAAACTAATACTACTAATTTAGAGTAAATCAGTTACTTAGTTACTTTGGAACACATTCCACAAGTTATTGATTAAGACATCTTATTGATTAATACTGATTATAAATTTACATTAATGACAAAAACATAATGCAATAATTTCTCTAACATTTATCCATTAACTACATTGTATCTACCTCACTATGGTACAATGTAATACACTGTGCAACAAACTGCAATAACCTTAACCATTATGTCTGTACAAGTTACATGTGATTACTTTTTGTTTCACAGTACATTGTACATAATGAGGTAGATACAATGTATTTGAGGGATAATGTAAAATAAAGTGTGACCTTGATTTGTCTTAGCACTTTAGTTCAAAACCCTTTATCTAACCGTGGACAATCAACCACAATCACATTTTGGTATCGTATTAGCAAGTGGTCAGTTAACATGTTTGTGTGAATAGTGACTCACAGTATCAACAATACAGGTACTTCTAGCCTCAAACTAATGCCATCTAAAATACTGTAAAATAAATATGTATATAAAAAGATTTGCTGCACAGGAAGGAAGGTATGTCATTTATTAAGCCATGCAGTCAGACAGCCCTCAACATAACCCAGAGACAGTTCCTAGAGGACTGTGTTTAGTCACAGTTTAGACATATATTAGTCCCTATTATGTAGATAAGGCCCTCTGCCGAGAGCATAGTGTCTGTTCTGTTTCCTCATTATTGGCATTGATGAAACTTCAAAGCCATGGTTAAGATTTTAGGACCTTAAGTAACTCCAGACTTGAGTTAATTTTATATCAAAATTAAAAAATCAATTACATGGATTTTTCATATTTTCTGGTATAAGGGGAATCGAAGTGGCACGCTCAAGGTAGACTATAAGGAGTTTCCATGACAACAGCCGACTACCTTTGGAACTCCTTGCACCTTACTGTGTTTCAAGGTGGTGATCTGGGGTCATATTATTGTGTACATAAAGAAATAGAGAGACAAAGCAGAGATGACAGCTATACTCTGGTCTCACCACACCCCCTCCCTCCACCTCCAGTCTCCAGACAGGGATGGGCCAAACAGCAGGTGGTGCACAGCAAAAAGCCAGAGATAGAGATTTACTAATATTTGCTTCACAGTGTACGCAGCGGGGCTATAGCATGGGAGAGCATCCAAAGCAAAAGTTATGAAGTAAGTAGTATTTATATCATTTTTTTTTTGTGATATTGTAGAGCAGATGGATAACTTTGCACTTTGTTTACAGTGCATGCTTGTAAATGATGCACTACTCATACTGTACATTTACTTAGTGTGCTACAGCCTTTGAACAGCATGACCTGTTGCCATTTTATATTTATTATACAAATAAATAGTTTTAAAATTGTTTAATTATAATGAAGAATGTTCAATATTAAATTTCCACATACAAATACTGTTTATTCTATGATGATGATGATGATCTTACACAAAAGGTGCATGTTAAATTCCATGCATACCAGGCATATTTCCTATAAATATACATGAATATAAGCTTTCTAAAATATCTAAAACTACAAGTGTTAATTCATGCAAGTGACTGTTTCCAAATGCTTGCATAAATGTTTATAACTTGTCAAATTGTGTCAAACTGTGTTATATAACCAGCACCTTCTAATTCCAATTCTAATTCTGAGATTTAGGTTTTTACAATATTTTAGTAAAACCCTTTCATATAAGCTTTCTACCACTGGTTACACAAACAGAATGGTGGTCATACTATGGTGTACAACACACTGACAAGAAAAGATACTAACTGTACATGCAATGTAGAACATTAGTCATTTTCTAAATAATTTTGTGGTCAATCAAAAAGTCAATCAGAAGTGTGAACTTCTGTTGAGGACCAGAAGTTCACACAGGGTACTATATTAAATGTTAATGCCAGCTTTTATGGTTAATATTGATAAGGTCAGACAGACTCTGAAGTAAGTTTGGATTGGCTGAGGATTTTAAAGGTGGCGTTCAATGCATCTGTTTAAAGCCAACCCTTGAATGTTAATTTGCAAGCAATATTTAAAAGTAATACCACACTTTAAAACGATAAAAAAGTTGATAAAATAATTGTGATGTTATCATTAGGGTGCACACTTTATTAACTTGTGTTACTGACTCAATTGTATGTCCATTTTGCAGCTCAAGTCTTGCCGTTTATAGCTCATCCAAATGTGGCTCGCTGAATAAAAATGCACTTGGACTTGGAACCACACAGTAGTCTCATCTGGGGTCACAAAGAAGGAAGGGTCTCTACACACTTGACCCCAAGGTCTTGACCATGTGACAGATGGGATCAGATAAACGCAATGAATATGAATTGGAAGGAGATGTTTTGGTTTGGACCTCACTGGAAGATCAGCATGAGGCCATGAAAGTTTGGTTAAGCCTTCACCTGACTTTTGTCAGCATGAGCACTCAGCATCCATGAGTCTGTTGTGTCTGAGCCATGGCTGGGAACTAATATGGGTACAAGACGTAGTGGTTTATGACACAGGACAGTGTGAGCATAGTCAGTATGGAAGAGCAGACCACAGCTCTGCTCGGGATATATGCTAACACTACACACTTTGTGAACACCACAGAGGAGTTCAACTCAACACATTTGACAGAGGACCCTGAGAAATACCAGTCGTACGTCATCGGCCTCTTCCTGTCATGTCTCTACACTGTCCTGCTGTTTCCCATTGGATTTATTGGAAACATTTTAATCCTGGTGGTGAATTTGAACCACAGAGAGAAAATGACCATCCCAGATCTGTATTTTGTGAACTTGGCTGTAGCTGACCTGATCTTAGTGGCAGACTCACTCATTGAGGTTTTCAACCTGAATGAGAAGTATTATGACTACGCTGTGCTGTGCACCTTCATGTCTCTGTTTTTGCAGGTCAACATGTACAGCAGCATCTTCTTCCTCACCTGGATGAGCTTTGACCGCTATGTGGCATTAGCCAGCTCTGTGAGCAGCAGCCCTCTCAGGACTATGCAGCATGCCAAACTGAGCTGTAGCCTCATCTGGATGGCGTCCATCTTGGCCACCCTGCTGCCCTTTACCATAGTTCAGACCCAGCACCGTGGGGAGCTGCACTTCTGTTTTGCCAATGTTTTTGAGATCCAGTGGCTGGAGGTCACCATTGGCTTTTTGGTGCCCTTCTCAATTATTGGCCTGTGCTACTCTTTGATTGGGCGAATCCTAATGAAATCCCAGAAGCATCGTGGACTGTGGCCACGGCGACAGAAAGCCCTGCGGATGATAGTGGTGGTGGTGCTGGTGTTCTTCATCTGCTGGCTACCGGAGAACGTCTTCATCAGTATCCAGTTACTGCAGGGCACGGCTGACCCGGCACGCACTGATAGCCCCCTGTGGCATGACTACCCGCTCACAGGGCACATTGTCAACCTGGCTGCTTTCTCCAACAGCTGCCTTAACCCTATCATCTACAGCTTCCTTGGAGAAACTTTCAGAGACAAGCTACGGCTCTTTGTAAAGCAGAAGGCCGGCTGGTCTGTGTTCAACCGCTTCTGTCAACACAGCCTCAGTTTAGGCTTTCCAGTCCGGAGTGATGTGTCCGAGGTGTGACCTCTGGAGACCAAAAGTCCAGAATTTATGAACAAAAACATTAGCACCAGTAGTGACATTACAGTACATTATTTGTTTCTTCAAAATAACGGACTGACATGGACAGTAAATAAAACCCTGCAGGAAAATAATTATGAGAAACATACGCACTTCAATTAAGAATTATATTTGTGGGAACTACCATGAGAAAGAAATCTATTAAAAAGATATTCTAACAGTCTGTGTCAAATGGGTTAAATACATTTAGTGGTGAAAAATGGGTGGCTAGTCTGGCCAACTTTGCAACAGTGGTTTGCTGACAGATTTTGTAGCTCTTCAATCAGTCCTAATCTTTCTTTTTTTTTTAAATAAGCCCCGTTAAAGGTGTTAAATTTTAAATATTAAAAATAGAAAATGCTTAAAATTGAATATCTGACCATGTTTATGATGTAAAGTCGGTTGTCTGTAGAGTCCAGGGGAGGGATGAAAATAAAACTAAAATCCTATTGGAGAAAGTGGTATCGTACAAAATCTGATCTGATGTTGCTGTAGAAGTTAGGGGAGCGGCTAAAGTAAAATAGTGATTATGTCAACGTATACTTTACACCATAGAACAGGGTCAGCCAAAGCATTTTTAAATTTTCTAACATTTATTTCAGAAAACTTACAAACTATACCTTTAAGTTCGATCTGTTGCACATCGCATGAAGAGAAGCAGAGATGTTATGTGTTGCTGGATATATCTAAGGTTAATCTTCTACAGATGGCAGATGAGTTTAGATTTATATTAGAGTCTGTGTAGAAAGAGTGACTTATTTTCCCTCATGTCTGCTCCTGTTAGCTTGATGGTATAGCAAAGAGGCAGGTGCTGCAGAGGACCAAACTGAGTAAACACATCATTTAGCATTTACAAGATGGAGGGGTTTATGCCATCTTCAATTTTCAGCAGTAAATGGCAAAACAATCCATCAACAATTTTAGTCAAGTCAAAGTAAAAAATCAAAGTCAGCTTTATTGTCAATTCTACTGTGTTTCTATCAGACCTATGGTGCAGACAACAACATACTATATATAAAAAACTATACTATACTACAGTTTACTAGGCTATATATATAAGAATAGGACACACAAGTCTGGAAGTGATGTCTAACTATGACACAAATGGGGGACAGGCAAGTCAAAGTAATTAAGACTGGATAGGGCATGGCTTATGCATAATTACGAGGCAGAGCACTCTGTGGACCTTGGTGCCTGAATAATGGATTAGACACATAATTGCATTTGTACATTAAAAACCCTTGCAGGACAACAAAGGCCTGCATAGAACAGATTAGCTCCCCTGGTAAACACATCTCGAACAGAGACTGGAGCACTAATTAAGAGGTAGTTATGAAAATATTGTACACACCACATTGTAATGACAGACCACCTAGCTGCTGCACCTGACTCTTTTTTCCCCAGAAAAGAACTAAACACATATCTGTTTCCAAAAATAAAGAAGTTTTTTAAATTTCTATCATTTTTCATTAGTGCAATATAACTTTATTGGCCACAGTCACAGCCTCCAATCTTTCAGTCAGTGTACAGTGCATGTGCACACTTTACCAGTTAGCTGTTTGTCAATTGTATAGCCTGCTTTGCACTTGAATGTTTTGTTGTCTGCAACAGGCAAGTGCAAAAAATGTTTCCCAAATTATTGGATTGCATGTACAGTTTTCAAAATTTATTTTAAACATTTCACTGAGCCTATTCGGTCAATCAAATTAACATTTACGGAATAGGGCTTTTTGCTGATGCAATGCACCATATACATTTCAAGAATAAATAGGCTAAATTAGGTTAAGAAATATGAAGATAAGCGTTTCTATTCATCATCAGAAAATCAGAAATTCCGTATGTTGTCTGTGTTAACTGCTTCAGCCGAAGCGCCCCCCGCATCCGCGCTGGCGGACGTGCGTGCACAGAAGCGACAGATCTGAGCGCATGCGCAATTTATTGTTTTGACTGAAAATGCCGTCGGTTTCGAAAACGGCGGCTAATGCGTCTCCTCAAACCGAGAAACCAACCCACTATACGTGAGTAATGCAGCTGCATAAAACCTTTATTTTTACTTAGCACAGAATGTGCTTTTTGCTTGTGCATCGTTGTGCGTTAACATTTCTTGCATTCCTCAACTCTGGTGTCTGCGTTAAAACATGGTGCTTTTCCTGGCTTTGTGACTAACGCTGCATAGCAAACAGCGACTGCACGCTACGACATTTCTCCAAATCTAAGACAGACACACGTCTAGAATTTCTTAAATGTCTAGCTGGGCATCATCGGAATTGTTTACGACTGTTTTAAAGACTTTACGACGGGTTTTGAATAATCCATTGAATATTAGATCGTCAACTTGTGCTGCTAAATGGTTAGCCAGGAACTCGCTAACACAGACTGCTTGTAAATAGCTCGGCCTTAGTTTGAGTTCCCTCTTGTTACGCACATTTCCTTACGTACGCGTAGATGCCTACCACAGTCGGTACGTCTGATTTTTCACGTGCTCTAATTTGTGAATCGTGAGTTTACGCTGGTGACCTAAAATGTTTAGTAACGAGACTCGCACTACACACGACACTCCAGTCTTCTGTAAACTTTTAATACGCATTGAAATCTGCGGATAGTGATCATATACAGTGTATTTTGTGTTTTCACTATTCACATTGTTTTTTCATCGTTGTTGCAGATATTTGAAGGAGTTTAGAACAGAGCAGTGCCCGTTGTTTCTTCAGCACAAGTGTACGCAGCACAGACCCTTTACATGCTTTCACTGGCATTTTCTCAACCAGCGAAGAAGGCGACCCATCAGGAGAAGAGACGGGACATTTAACTACAGCCCTGACGTGTACTGCACTAAATACGACGAGACCACAGGAATCTGCCCCGATGGAGACGAGTAAGTCCCAGTCTGCATTCTGTAAAGGATGCAATCTGTGCAGAGATGGCTTGTGTTTACATTATGTGATTGATGGCTGTTTGCTGTATGAGGGAAACATGCAGCAACTTGACTCAAATGAGAGAACTTCTTTGGTCTTAACCTGCAATTTTATAAAAGCATTACTGACAGAAGTAGATTTTTATCATTGCATAACACTGTATTACTTTGGTTTCTACTACAATGTTAGAACTAGTTCAAAATAATTAGGGTAACAGTGACCACATTTAAAAGATTGCATATTCAATACATTGAATCGCATGTTTTGTGAAAAAGAAAGATAATTGCATTTGTTTACTGTCTGGAGATTATTGCTGTTTAGTTGCAAAGCAAGAGCGGAGTTGGCTTGTTCATTTGCAACTTGTTATTCCATTACTATGTTTTAAAATGTTTTTTCATCAGTTCTATGTATTCTCAAATGGTATTTAAAGAGAGCAACACTGTGCGCTCTACTGAAATCAAAGCATTGAACAAACTCAGTCTCTGAGTAAATGACTGCAGTCCTTACAATAGCTCCTCTGCCAATAGCGGGTTATTTTTGTATGGCCCTATGTGTTGCTATAGCAACTGTTGCTACTCAAGACGGGAATATCTGGTTTATTAAACAGGCCAGTTTCCCTCATATTTCATAAAGCAGTGTTAGTCAAATCAACCCTGCTTCAACACAATTACAGGTTGACATGTACAACAATCTGTTTAAACCAACCCTGAATTTGCCTTGAAATTGGTTATATATTTATATATTCTCTCATGCACTATTATTGAAATACCTAATGCTATACTTTTTCAGATCTTATCTTATCACATTGCATATCAGTTAAAATTTCAAAAATACTATCAGTCATTTCTTTCAATAATGTGTTATTTTTGAAATATCCCTGTCCTGCAGCTGTCCCTATTTACACCGGACAACTGGTGACACGGAGCGCAAGTACCATCTCCGCTATTACAAGACTGGCACTTGTATCCATGAGACAGACGCTCGAGGGCATTGTGTGAAGAATGGACTGCACTGTGCTTTTGCTCATGGGCCACATGATCTGCGGCCTCCTGTCTATGATATCAGGTGACTTACTGGACAAACGGTTGATCATGCCAAACTCACAACAGTTTAAACAATCAGCAGTAATAAGAAACGATTTAGAAAAGGCTGAATGTATATATGCAGTGTGCAGTACTGTGCAATTTTTTTAGGCAGTTTTGGAATGTGGTATATTGGTAAAAGTCTTAAATTCTATAGTTTATATGCATTAGTTTATTCGAAAGTGAGCCCTCAGAGGAAACATCTGTGTAAATCCAGTTGCTTCAAAAGTCAAATTTTTTAGGACTGGTATGTTGTCCCACCATTTCATCAATGTCTGTAGGCTGCTCACATCTTTCTGTCTCCATGCTAATACCCAGATAGACTCAGTGATGTTGATATTGTGTTTGTAAAGCTAATCCAGAATATTAAGTACATGAAGTTACTAATTAGAAGCCAAAGTAGGGGTGTGCAAAATGTCAATAAAAGATTGGATCATAATAGTTAGTTAATCTGAGAAGATTGTTGAATCATCATATAGCTCATTCATTTATGCTCTGCTCTTTACCATCTTTTTTACTGTAACAATGCTCACTGCATTTTGGCAGCACAAATAAAGTTAATCATTTTGCAACTAGACATTGCCTAAATCACTTGCACAGTACTGATTTTTTTTTTCAAACAGAGAGATTCAAGCACAAGAAGCCCTTCAGAATGGACAGTTGGGATCTGGTGAAGGTATACCTGATCTGCAGCCTGGTGTATTAGCAAGTCAAGCCATGATTGAGAAAACTTTAACCGAAGACCCGCGTTGGCAAGGTGTGTATTGTGGAACTCCACAAATATTTCAGTTGATCATTTTTTTATAAACAGAGGCTAACTTTTGTTTTTTATTTGCAGACACCAATTTTGTTTTAGCCAATTACAAAACAGAACAGTGTACTAAGCCCCCTAGACTATGCAGACAGGGTTACGCCTGTCCCCACTACCACAACAGTAGAGATCGAAGACGAAATCCTCGAAAGTTCAAATACAGGTGAGGCAGACCTCCACTAAAGTTCTAGATTAAATGTGGACCACCTACGCCTAAGTGTCATTTTTTTCTATGAGTGCAGGTCAACTCCTTGTCCAAATGTGAAACATGGAGATGAATGGGGTGAGCCCTCCAAGTGTGACAGTGGAGATAGTTGTCAGTATTGTCACTCTCGCACAGAGCAGCAGTTTCACCCTGAGGTAAGTAAATTGTTTTAAATAAATCAAACAGACTAGCTTTAATGCATTATTGTGTCAATTATTGTGCAGAAATAATGCAGTATTATATATTCCTCTTTGTGCTAAGATTTACAAATCTACAAAATGCAATGATATGAGGCAAACTGGATACTGTCCACGGGGACCCTTCTGTGCATTTGCACATGTAGAACGTAAGTTTTTCAGAGGAGTATTAAAAGTCCCCTGCAATTTATGGTGTTGTATCAACAACATCCTATTTGATGTTTTGTTTTTAAATTTGTTTCAGGAATTCCTTCTACAGAAGAGACCATGAGCTCATTGCTGACAGCGATACAGTCCAGTTCACAGTCTCAGCTGGGCTCTCAGCAGTATTCAGAGTGTCCGAGCAGTGAGTGGAGCAGTGGGGGCAACTCCAGCACCAGCGCAACCAGTAGCAACGGCCAAGTAGGAAGTGTATGTTTACTCTTGTGAAATACCAGCCATTCATGGTTGCACTATTTCATTGGCATTTTGTTTATTTTTGTTTATGTCCTAAATGTTACATTTTCCATTATTTATTTATTTTATTGTTACATTTTCAGTTCATTGTTTTATTATTTGATTTATCTTTTTTCCATTTTGTCATCTTTGCCCCCAGGTTTCATGTTCAGATAGCTCAACCATAACTACAAGCTCAGGAAGCGACAATTTGTTATCCCCAGTGGGATCAATCAGCAGGCCCAAATCCTTAACTAATAATAGTTTATGCTCAGAGTCCACCACATCTAGTGTGTCATCTCTGACGTCTAACTATCCCAAAGCTCCGGGCTTTGAACGCGAGGATCAGGTACAAGCCTCTTCTCAATTGCTTTAAGAGTGGCACATAAATTGGGCCTTCAAATGTGTGCACATTTTTGGCATAAATCAAAGTAACTGATTTTAAGTTGTGTATCATTATATCTCATCACATTTTACTTTGGTTTTATCTTTATATGTATATTATTATTTTATGTTTTATTTATTTTAATTTTTGGCTTATTTTGCAGCCATAACATGCTCACACAAATCAATCAGATTTTTTTTTATTGATTAGATTAAGAACAAGGGACAAGGGGATCCAAAGTTGATGGACCAAGAAAAGGTATTGCTTAAGAAAAATATATTTAGTTTGATGGAAGTTTAAAAAAAATGTATTTTTTTCTTTTATAGACCCACAATACTGTATTCTCTGCGGTAAACCCTTTGGCATCCAGCTTTACATCCAGTATAACCTCCAGCTTGGCTTCTAGTATAGGCTCAGATAGTTCTTCACCCACCACCTTATCAACCATGAATGCAAAAGCCACACCGTTCTATCCAGGGAGCAACACAGTGGAGTCTGTAATAGGTATGTGAAAGTTAAGAGCTCTTTTCTCAACACTGACACTGACAGCTAGTGTTCTCCATAGGATCTGCTCTGGACCTCAACTTTAGTGACATAAATGTTGCATCTCTTGACAAAGAGTTAGAGGACCAGGACAATAATATGGGACTGGGAAGTAAGTTAAAAAAATCAGTTAAAACACAGTTTGAATAATATAAGTTATGTTAAAATATATTTGTTCTTACAGGCCACCGAGTGCTCAGTGGATCCGCTCCTGTCAACATTCCTGGTTCACTTGGCCGATCGTCATCTTTTAATTCTTCATCATCACTATCCACTTCTCCACTGAGCTCCCTCTCCCAGTCCTTGTCACAGTCTCTGCTATCTGCGGCGCTAAATCAGCAAAATCAACCCTCAGCCCTGTTGGCCAAACAAGAGCACGGCCTCCTAGGAACACCAACCTCCTCTTCTCAGAACTTGGGTAAGTCTTCAAAGTCTTTTAATTAAGCTAGTTCTCAAACCAGAACTATAAAATATGGTTTTCTGTAGGGCTGAATGGAGGAGCGAGCAGCATTTGGGATTTTGTGAGTGGTAGCTTCTCCCCCAGTCCATCTCCAGTTTACAGCAGCCTAACCTCCGCAGCCAGCAGTGCAGATGTGAACCGACTTTTCAGAGAGCTTGAGGAGGCCAAAAGGAAGATCAAACAATGGGAGGAGGCATGGCATCAAGTCAAACAGGTCAGAGCCTTTCTTAACATCTGATCCTTACTTTGTGTCCTTGTTCTTATGTATTGGTATTATTAACACTACCTTCATTGTTTTTAGGCCTGTGAAGCCTGTCAGAAAGATGCTCATGAAGCAAAGGAACAAGCTAAAACCGCTGAGGCAGAGCGGCAGCTGGCTGAACAGAAGTGGGAGGAGACTGAGCGCAAGCTGAAGGAGCTCCAAGGGGACTTTGACGTACTTTGTCGCACGCCTGGAACACCTCTCCTACGTAGCTACGGAGAACTGGACCAGCTCCCTTTGTCTAAGCTTCACTCCCTCCAGAGTCAGCTGCGTAATGACCTAGACCTAATAGACAGGGTAAGAAAGACGAGAGCACACACAGTATTTCACTTGTAGCATCCAAATACCCATCGGATTTTGGTTCAGATTTTTGTTTGATGAAGCATGCTCATTTGAAAGCAACAACTGCATGAACTGTGTCTTTTTGAGGTTACAGCTGATATTCGTTCTTCTTTTCCCCAACAGGTAATATATCAGCTTCAGTCAAAGAAATGTATAGTTTGCCAAAAGCATGATCGTTGCATTGTTCTGCAGCCTTGCCAACATTATGTACTATGTGAGAACTGTGCACCTAGTAAAACAGAATGCCCCTACTGTAGAACAAAAATACTAAAGTGGTGATGTACAATTTTTCAAGGTACTATTTAAAACTATTAGTTTGAAAACTACTAATAGATATAACATTTTCTATACAACAATGTCAGTTTTCTATATTTATTAATTTTATTAGAAATGAAATGATGTTTGACTGATGGTAATTTAGGAGATTTAAACTTTTGCCGGTTTTATGTAAATATTACTTCAGCCAGAGTTGGTATATAAAGCCATGAAATAATCATTTTCTGGACAAAATGCAATATTAAAATTGAATTCTCATCTGATATTAAGTGTAAATGTAATCAATACAATGAATAATGTAGATACATTAGTGCACATGTATTTTGCAATGTTACTGTCTGCCATGTAAACTGTAGAAAGCACAGCACTTAGCCTGATTTTACAGAATGCACTTCACTGAAAATTTCAAAGCAAAACTGAGCATTTACTATGGATATGAATGTAATCTCTTAAATGTTTTAAGGCAAGACTTTATTTCTTATATATACATATTAAAATCCTACAAAACAACAACTATTCCTAACATAATAGCAGCATAGTATTTTTTCAATACTCATATTTGCAACACATACATATACATACATATACACATACATATACATACATATACACATACATATACATACATATACACATACATATAC
>JAVQKG010384949.1:0-15118 GCA_036025885.1 Hypseleotris bucephala | reverse complement strand
CACAATAGTTTTTCCATTATTTACTCAGTCATTCTATTCCTCACCACAAATCACACTTTTTTCTAATATTAACTCACTTTGTCTCCAGTTGCCTCCATTCCGGAATTGTGAACATTCCGTATGACAAACACTTTAAAGGGTCTATTGTATCAACATTGTTTTAGTCACTTTTTACAAAGGTACCCACTTGCATCCTGAAAGTCCACGTCATTGCCCTCCAGTGCGTTTCTCAGCCTGTTGCTCATTATTTTGAGCTGCATGATCTGTTGTCTGATGGTCATGTCTGGTTTTGTGATGTCCAGCTCCACTTCAGGGTTATTGATCTGACTGGCCAAACCATCGCCCATCACCTCCGGCAGATACCTGAGGGAAAGAAGAAACATATATTTGAGAAACTGTAGCTAATTATCTCACAACAGAAGTACAGCAGCAGTTACTCATTATAGATGCAACAAAGCACACATGTCATGAAAGCCAATGTATTTATGCGAAAGAACAACCACTCATTCAATATATAATATGGTCTGCTACAACAGTGTTTTGAAAATCTCCAAGCTTCATCTGAATGCATACTGCAGAGCATGTGTATTGTCTGATTGCCTGCTTCATTGAAGGCCATGCTTTTGATAATGTGAATACTTATTTTGTATTGTAACAACTTTGCCTAGCAACGTCTCAACAAGTAGTTTAAATCCATATAATACTAGAGGAGAGCACTTGGGGGGCGCAGACCTTCGCCAAGGCAGCACATTTCCATGGATCACTCCCAAAATGTTGTTGCACAGACAAACAAACAAACAAACAAACAGACAAACAGACAAATGCTACTGAAAACATTACCTCATAAATCAAATAAATTAAATTTGTTTTCACCAAATTTACATGTATACACCTGACATCATATAGACCATATGCCCATTTGTCCATACATAACAACAGCTACTTTAGTGAACATTGAAAGAAATCATATTTGTATAAGTTTGCATAAGATTTATACAGCTTTTTTTTTAGTTATATGGTATCAAATTTTGACAACAAAACCTTAAATCCCATTCTTTCAATCAACGTTTAAGACATTAGTTTATTTATAATTTCAGAAAATCCAGTAGGTGTCACTGTGGAGCAAGACAATTCATCACAGTAACTGCCTGCCACACAGCTTTTATATTTCCTTAATCTGTCACACACTCTCAGCGATCCCTCTATATTTCATGGCCTTGGTCAAATTTTTCACAGACACACACACACACAGACACACACACTTCTACACTATCTATATTTCATGCCTTTAACGATTATCCTGAGTCGGGCCGACCAAGGCACAGAGGAGGGTAAGGCTCACTATAAATCAGTTGACCATAAGCTGAGCATTTCAGAGCATAAGGGGAGCGTATAGTGGTGTGAAATAACATGTAGAGATATCAATGTGGCATAAAATTGTTTTTTAATCTATTTAGACTAGGATTTGGAAAGAACAAATGGGGCAGTATATTGTACTGTATATAGAATGCAGCCAGAATTAAAAGTTGCTTGCTGTGTATGTGGAAAATGTACTTTGTTGTGAAACTTGCTGAAATTATTCTTGTCTTTTAAAGTACTTTCTTACAAACCCCCTTGAAAATAGCAGAAACAGAGCTATATCTCAATGTTACAATCAAGCTACAGAGGGTCAAGCCCTAAGACTAGACAAAAAAAAAAAGGATTGTGTCAAGAAGTGCATCCAGCTTGAAACAAATGTAAAATCAATTAAAAACTGCTATGGAGACCCTAGAGAAGCGAAAAGAATAAATAAAATAAATAACAATAATAATCTGAATTTTTTTCCCCTCACCTTCCTTTGGATATGCCGTTCCAGCATTTGTCTGGACTAGCTCCCTCTGCCAGTTTGACACACATTGCCACAGGAAGCTCAGTCCAGTATTGCCTCATCTCTCGCAACTTAGTGGTGAGGACAGACACCTAAGCATAGAGACAGGGATTCATTAATATGCATTGGTGACTTTTCATTTGGCCAGGCTGCGTATGTAACATTATATAAAACAAGATGTAAAATAGTGATTAGTTTTATATACCTGCATTTCCAACCTGATGCCAGCGGTGGGCGATGGTTTGCTTTCTGAAGCGGTCAGGGAGCTGCTCTTCCTCCTCTGCTCCTGGACTGTGGGACTACCTGTTCCTGTTTCACCTGGAGTTCCACAGGTCTGGTACACCTGTTAGAGAGAGACACCTATTAATAAATGATAACGTTCAATACATATTGTTTGTCTATTAGATCTGACTGCTCAATTTCTCCACCAGATGTCACTATGGATATATCTTCAAAAATAAACTATGTACAGTTGCTTTCAATAATGTATTATGTGTTAGTTAATACTCAACATGTTGTAAAAAACGTAATAGCAATATAAACATTATACTGTAAAATAAATCATTCTTCTAAGGCTTATAATGCTTACTTTCAGATGCAAAATATGTATTTAAAACTACTAACCCCAGCTAAAGGTCACTCTATGATCAAAGGAGTACATTGTTCACATCTGAGAAAACCTTAAAGCTTTCACAACAAAATCCTTAATACTTGTAATGAATAGCCTTGTACCATCTAATACATCCATTATCTTTGAGCCAGGGTTTAGCTCAGGGCCAAATAGAACTGAAATTGCTAAAGTCCACATTGTTTTTACCTTGGCTGTAAAGGAGTCCATGTTGTCCTTCAGGTAGTAAACTGCCTCAAAGATTCGAGAAGGGATAGAGGAAAGAACAATGTCGAGACTGGGCTCTGTGCTGAAACTTGAAGCCACCTGAATCATGGTATCTGGTAAAACATGAAAGGAGAAAACAAATAATTATTATAGCCACAAAAAAAATATTATTTTATACAAAACTGACGGCTATATTATATTGGTCTATACTGTTTAACATTGAGACCACGTATTACAGGTTAAGTGGGATATAATTGTCAGTAACTGAACCTTTTTTCTTCAAATCTGACATGATACCCCGAATTTACACCAAATGTAGAAGTAAGAAAAATAAGCCCCTCCTGGCCTCTCTAAAACTGGAGCTCTTGTGGATTGTATCTATGACTACTGTGGTCAGATCCATTATTTGAGCAACTGGAGCTCTGCTTTCTGAACATTGTAATGCTGGTCACACAACAGATAAAATTATGATGACAACATTATATTATACTGACAAATATCTATGATTTAATTTGCAGTACCTTTTGTGCAAGAAAAACAAAAACAAGCAAACAAAAAAGTATTTAATTGAAAGTTTGCGCTTCCCTTTCCCTTTTCTCTTAATCTTAACCCTCTGCTTCATACAAACTAGAATAACGAGCTGCGGTCTGAAGTTGTTGTTGTTGTTTTTGCACTGATTACCAGAATGGCATGTAAAAATAACCTAAAATGATTGCTTATGTGACTTCTTGTGTGTATTGTGCCTTTACCAATAAGGTTCTGCCACTCGGAGTTGAGGTCAGCCTGGTTGGCGAGACAGCCCTTCATGACGTTGGAGCAGTAGTTGGAGCAGGGGACGACCGAGGCCAGGCCGCGACAGTGAGGACAGTACACCAGCTTCATCAAGGCCTTTACACACTCGGGACTTAGAGGGACCTGGTCATGTTGACACAAGGGACAGTTAGTACGAGACAGCTCAGAATAATCCAATCTACTGCTTCTTATCAAGAGCATTTTTACAACTTCAGTGCAACACGACGGTGCAAAAGGGTCACAAAGGAGAGTAGCCACTAGAGGGCAGTAATGCAATGTTTAATGTCAAGGACCAAGAAACAAGGAAATGTTGGTGGGTCCTAATTCATCACTGTCAAAGTCTGATAAAGTCCCCAAGAAAGAGCCTGGTTCAGAGTATTTGTTTTACAGACACTTCTTAAAGACAAAATAATAGTATATATATATAATAGTATATGTAATCTATCCAGCAATTTCCAGCATATTGTTTTGTTTGATTTAAATATTCTATGTACTGGGATACTGGGAAATAAAAAAATATGTTTATGTTTTATTATATAATAATAAAACCACTATACATATATATTAGTTTTTTGGCCCCAATACAGCCCCTGGGAATATAATTATTTGAATTTTGTAATATTTAATTGTACATTTCACTATTATATTTGTATTGCCATGCTTCCTTCCATGTTTATTGCTTTAGTTTGTGTTAAACCATAGATTCAGGAATAAGTTTGTGATGCATTGAGTTTGTTTCTAATAGCTAGCTTGACACCCTGCACATATAACTACACAGTCATCATTTCTCAAAAAAAGGAATTAATTACAAAATAAATTTTAACAAAAAATTACTAAAGCAGCTGTTATATCTCTTAAATGGAAAAGTTTGATCAAGTAATTGCTTATAATTTAAAATGGTTAACATCACAAAGTATTATTTTCACAGTACAGAAATAATCTAATTGATATAATTGGATAATTTGACAGGAGCTTTGTAGTGTCTGCAAATAGAAGCTTTGTTTTGATGACACTTAAATTTTGATGTGTTTTGTCAGTGTTGTTTTTTTGGGTGGAGATATTATTTTTTGTGGCAGTTTGGGTGGGACCACTATGCATCCATCATAGTTGCTTTTTAAGGACCCAACCCCTGTGTCAAATAGGAAAGATGTAGACAGGAAGATTTATTATTTGGGGTCAGGTCTTGTGGGTGGATGGCAGCAACTATGAGCCTTAAGTGGAATACACCCTCTGTTAGCTGAAGAGTGTGCTTTCAATCTACCATGTATGTGCTACAAGCAACTTAGTGCTACAAGCAATTTAGATTTACCAGTTCAAGTCACTCAACCTGGCAGGAGCACTAACCACTAACCACCACAGTATATCATAGTACTGTATACAGCAGTAGTACATTGATAGTAGTTATCATGTTTAAATTAGTTCTACTTTAGGCAAGGAATATAAATGGGATTGGTCTGAACGTTTGAGTGTGGTATTGTGGTGTAATGTAAGTCTATATAGAGAAACAAAAAACAGAATTTGCAACAAACGTCCTGCAGTGGTTATGTTACAGTGTTTATATTTTGGTGCTGACAAATACACAGGCACCACCACATTGACTCTTTGACTAACACGTCCCGTCACTGTCTGATACACTGTCTCACCTGGGACACTTTTCGCACCACCTCTGCGCTGATGATCAGCCCCTGCACAAACGACCTGGCTGTGACAAAAGCTCGGATCACCTTCGTCTTCATGTCTCTCGGGACATCTCCAAACGGTCGCAATGTTTCCTGTTGCTTAGCGACGCACTCCAGGTAGTCCTCAGATAGGACAACCTGTCAGACAGAAGGAAAGGCGTGAAAAATTGCTGTGATATTTCGGACACTGTGACTTCATTTGGGCCAACAGAGCTGAACAAAGACCACTGTGTTGAGTCAAACATCAACATCTCAGTATAGACAGCCAGAGATGGGCTGCTTTTAAAAATACTTTGCCTATCATAAGAATACAGCAGAGCATTCATGGGAAAGTGATAATACTAGATCAGAAACATTGTAAGACCTAGTGACACATCTAAAAATGGCATCTTATCAGCTTGTCACATTCAAGAAGTGAAGCAAAACAGAAGCAAAGCCTTCACACAAGAGACCTGCTAAAAGATTGTGTCACAACATAGTTATGGAGTTATCTTAATGTTTTATGGATAGATCATTTTAGTTTTGAAATAAAGATGTAAAAGGGTTTAGATGTGGTCATTTTATGGAGAATCAGAACTTAAACTTGTCTGAAGTTTCACTGATGTTGATTGCTTATTTTATATTTTCAAAAGAAGACCAAACACAAAATGTCCACCACAAAACAAACAACAAAAGCAGTCACAGTTTTTGCATAATGGGCAACTTTTTCAGACAGAACACTCTTTAAAAGTCAACAGCGAACTTCAACTAAAACCTTTAACTCTCCACACTTATTGTATTCTGTACAATTCAGAGCTGTTGAAAAAGAGAGAGTTGAAACAGATCTACTGACTCTAATTTAACACAAACAACTCCAAGAAGTTAAGGGCTCAGGCAAGCAGTGCCAAACTTTCACAATGTCTGTGGATTTAAATATGTATTTGTGTTCCCATCAAACTCCAAAGCTTGTTACTGGCTACATTAACCACTTTTGTGGACTCTTTATTAACTCCCTCTCTCCCTCTGGTGTTAATTCTTTATAAATGTCCTGTACTAGGAGTCTACAACTGAAGCTCACACCAAATTGCTTGTAGAGGTGAAAATGTTGGAAAAATGACCTTAAAACATGTTTGAGACGATATTGCACACTTAGTTTAAAGGATTTTGATTATATTTTAGTTCGCAGCCTTCATTAGATCATTCTTTTTTGAACCACAACTGTACTCTACTAAGAGTCTACCAGAAATTATTACATATAATATTTTAGTATTACTCACATCAGAGGTGGAGGAGCCTTTGAAGGTGCGCTCCAGGAGGCGGGACCAGAACTCCGACAGTGTTTCGTCCAGGTTCAGGGCGGAGCCTCGATAGTACTGTTTCAGGTCGTTGTACAGGTCGCCATAGAGACGGGTGTTTTGTGAATACAGTGATCCGAGGGGGGCCAGCTTCTCCTGCAACAAGCGCTCTGAACGGCTGTGCAGCTCAGTGAAGTACGCTAAAAACAAATAAATAATAACATTAAAACAAATCAGTGAAGTGTACAACAATGTGTGATTGGTATTTCTGTCCAAACATTCATGAACATAATAACCCTAGACCAACAAATATGGGCCTTAGAGGGAGTACGCACTGCACACTGTAGTTAAATTAGTCGCAGGGCAAACATAGACAGACAATTAACTATTCACACTGACTTTTATTCAGTAGTGACAATTTTGATTCACCAATTCTCCTAACACATGCATGTCTTTGGGCAGAGTGAACAAATTGTAATCTTGGAGAGGACACGCAGACCCAATAAGACTGCATGTAGGCAGACAGTCAAAGGATACAACCTTCTTGCTGCAAAGCAATGGGACAAATAACTTTATCACTATGCTCCCACACAACTATAACAATTTCTTAAACATCTTATATAGCATATTGTTGACCATCTGAAAGCCACTCATCTGATTATATCTTCTAATTTAAATTCACCCCCGTGCTAAAGATTTGTTTGAAAGCATCTCTGGGCCAGATGGATACAGCAACAGAGAGGTCAAACAAAGACTACGAGGGAGTCAACGAGCTGCTGTCTCTGCTGAATACTGGTCCAGGCTTTCCTCCTGTGCTTCAAAGACTGTGTGAGCCACTGCCAGCCTGTTCTAACCACAACCAGATGGACCTGCTACATAACTGCTACTGAGGTGGCCACTAATAATACTGTCTCCTCCTGCAATCTGCTCCTGCCTTTTCTCAATTTTTACAGTTTTCTGCATGTTACTAATGACCATGGGGGTAAATTGTACAGGGGGCAGAAGGGACATGACCACCCCATACTGAAAAATGCCCCCTAGGTATACACATTATTTTATTATGATTAGAATGCTGAAATAAAACGAATTTCATTAGCATTTAATAAAAATCTAATTTAATGCCCATTACTTGTCTAATTGAGGAGACTATGGAGCACATTAACTTTTTATTTGAGGCCAAAGTGCAAAATGCTTTCAGGTTTTCAAAATGCTATTAATTTTCAATTGTCGACAAAATTGAATTAGAGTTGTGTGCTTTCATTCAAACGTTTTAGGGACACTTTCAAAAACCTAAACCTCCTGTGTCACTGGCTGCAATGCCGGGAGGGGTCTGGTTGCACTCCATACCTTTTTGCCACATTTACCACAATGTACTCGTGTGACTTATCTGCACCAACTGTGGACTAGAACATAATTGGTAAAACCTGCTTTATAAGATGAACACCTATAGCTAAAAATGACATATAAACTTTTCATTTAAAACATTCATGCGTGAAAACTTTTACTGGAGGTATGGTGGTAAAGGTACATGGTGGTGAAGCCTGCAGCTAGTAATACCCGATACTCCGTCCTTGAGATTATGTAAAGAAGACTGAAGAATACAATTAAGAACAGCATTTTTAGATGGTATATTCTGTGTCCCATTCAAAAGTAAGATGACAAATCCCCTTAATAATGACAAAGAGTATATCACTGGTTGTATTCTCTTTGCTTGTTGTTACCAGTGGCACGTTTCACTCTTTCACCTCCAGCTCCTTCCATCTCTGTTTCCCTCTGATGTGCACTGATCTGCCGACTCCTCAGTGGGTCAACTGCTCATTAGCTGAACCAGCCACTGCCCCAGGGGACACCCAACTGTTTGTGTGTGTAAGCTTGTGTGTGTGTGTGTGTGTGTGTGTGTGTGTGTGTGTGTGTGAGTGTGTGTGCCCCTTCGAGATCAGGGGAGATCGGCTTATCACATTTCATTGTGTCTGGCTGACTCCGCGCTCATTATAACACCCAGTCAGGGGTCCCCTTGACGCACCGGACACACACACACACACATTCCCCCTTTATACACACACATACACACACAAGCACACACATACTTACTATCAAAGCTGGTGTATAGAGTGCAGAAAACAGCTAGAGCTTTTTGCGACAAACTAAACAAATACACAGTGTAGAAATGTCACTCCCCTCTGGGCTGATTTTTTTGTGCTGAGTCCACTAATGAGTCCCTATGCTTTCTACACACATCAACAACAAACAGTGGCTGCTAACTGTCAATGAATAAACTCACACCATACATACAGCTAAGGCTTTAAGATCTGGGGTTATTCCTGGTTTAGTCCTGGTTTATTCTTGTAGATTTGCGAGTTGGTTTTGAGTTGGTTTTACCTCAAAGTTTATTATTATAAAATTATAAATCTGTAGCATGTTTTCGTCTATATTTGGATCTATTTCAGTAATGGTTTAGATCCAGTTTAGTCCTGATTTTTTTCTGGTTCTGACCTGGTTAAGTGTTAATTTAGTGTTTGTACCCAGTTTAAACCAGTTTACACTATGGCTAGTAAAAATCTTAACCGGTTAGTAACTTTTGAAGAATATTAGCCACAGTGAACAGTGAACAGAAAAGTTAATGCTAAGCCCTGGTCGGCATTACCAAACAGACTTCTGAGAGTGCCATGAGACCATAACAGACGTCTTACTGTCAAAGCTCCGGTGTAGAGCGTTGAAAGAGGCCTGCAGAGATCGCCCGGCCTCTCTGATCAGGGCCTCGTTCTCGCGGGCGCTCAGTCGGGCCAAGTTCTCCTCCATGGCACTGGTGCAACATGTCGGACCCTGGGGACACATCCTCAAATGTTCACCTGCAACACACAACAAACACTCATTAATGCATGTCAAATTTAATTTATTTATTAACTTGGCAGATTAATGTAAAAACAGTAAAAGGAAGGACATCCTTTGTAAAACATAAATCTAGTGCACATGAGAAGGAAGATGGTTTTCTGTGGCCACCCCAGAGGAACAAAAAAGCAAAAAGAAAGATAAGAAGATAACATGTTGAATTTGAAATGGATCCAGGATTTTGTTTCTACAATTTCTACAGAACAGAGAGTGCTTTTCTGACATCCAACACCAACTAATGCATGACCTGCCTTAGATTCAGTTTTTTATGATGTAACTAATGCTGACTATCAGGAGAACTGTAATCTTTCTGAAGAACATGCACATAACATGTGAGTGTGCAGTTATATTCAATATGGGGTTTTCTTCGGTAAAATGATGAAGTGACTGGTGTTTGTATCTTATAATGGATTTGAAGGAATAGAGCACCCTTTGAGTATATGCAAACATCAATATTTGAACATCTGATGGAAAGAGCCTCCTGTTTGAGTATTTTTATTTTAGATATTGTATAATCACTCACACACTTGGGCTTTGTACTTGCTTTAGAGTCAGGAATGTTTCTCTAAAATTGAGCTGATATTATATCTTCACACTGCTGCATCAAGAATTTATTACACAAGTGGAAAGCTACACAAACAGGTGCTTCATATCTATAGAAGCCAAGAAGCATAGAGCCTTGGATTTAACAATAGGCACTAATATTGTATACCTTAGTCTTAAGTATAGAAACATTTACAGCAAGTATTATTTCCAGTTCCAAATATAAAATAGGGATAATACAAAAAAAGGAGTTAAAGCGCAAAACATGAACTTAACAAGAAAAAAGTCAGATGTGAACTAGTTATAATGCATGTCAAAATCAGGTATCGATCTGGGTCTAAACCAATAAGAGCTCTAAACATTGACAAAACCAGAATTTAACTGTCCCCAAAACACACCATATCCTTTACCCAAGCTAGACTAAAAAAGGAACAAAACTGGCTTTGAATTTGACTATATTTAAGATTTGAACTCAAAGATCCTAGAGTCCCATGAACAACAGTTTGAAAAACACAAGGTTAGACGAACAAAACAGCAAAAGTGCATTATCCACCACCATTTTGTCTCCCGCTTGCTTCTTCAACATCTCCTGTCTGACAAACCACAAAGTGACATGCACAACTCACGCTTGTGCACCAATCTAGAAATAATGTGACTCTGACCTTCGCTGGGGAAATGAAAAATATAGAGTAAGAAAATTGCTCACTTTCACCATTTCCTTATTCTGAGGGGGATACTTGGACCCGCAGGGAAGTAAAAACAAAGATCTGACACTTCCAGACAGTTTCGAAGTCAGTCTGGAACATCAGTCTCCTGGCAGGACCGCACGCCCCAGGACCACTGCACACTGTAAATTTGACTTGTTAACTTTGCATAATGAAGTTGAGAAATAAAAAAAAACACGATTAAGATTAATTCCCAGAATTAAGACTTTCCATGTGTTACATTGATCTTAACATTTGTCAGCCCTGCAACTAACTGGACATTGTCCAGGGTGTACGTATGAATGAACAATCTGAAAATGCTAATTTGGGAAAAATGATTGGGAATTTTATGTCCAGAATCAGAGCGGGTGGGCTCTGTTGCACTGCATTTGTTCTATGTTTTTGTCCAATTTTGCAGTTAATATGCATGTATTTTTGAGGCTGGTGGTGAGTAACTAGCCCACAGTTATGCTTTCTTAAAGGTCCAGGGTCACTTTGTTGCCTTTGAGTGTGTGTGTATTTGTGTGTTGGTGTGTGTGGGTGTGTGTTTGTGTGGTTTGGGGACAAAATTCGTTCCCCACCAGGATAAGTGGAGCAGAAGAGGACACGCCTTCATCATGGCCGCTGCATCAATGTTTCATCGACGTGTGCCACTGTGTTTGATAGAAAGTAAAAGTGACAGCAGGAAATAGCACCTGATACACACTTTTCTCACATTTTCTTTGGGGGATATTTTAGGAAGACTCTTGATTTATTTCCAATATAAGAGGTCAGAGAAGACAAGATGGTTGATCCAAGGACAGGCTTTCAGTTTCTTGTTTTAAATTGAAGAAAAAAGTCTTAAATGTCAAGCTTAATCAAACTAGATCTCGAACTAAAAAATGCTGTGGCAAATTTTCGTTATCACTTTTAAGCTGTGAATCTGACTCCCACAAATCTGTCAGTGTGAATTACATGATAAACCACTGTATTTCATAACTGTCTCTTTATGAATGTATACAGAATATCAATCATTTCAGTTATGTAATTATAGTTAATATATTATATAAAAAGAAATGTAGACAAGGCCTGTTTTGTGTCTATTCCAAATAAAAGTGTTTTTAACATCTGTCTCAAGTTGTCAACATCAATTTTATGCTTACAGAATTTCTTTGTTTTTTTTACATCTGTAGCTTATTGGTCCGGGTGACAACACATTGTTTAAGAACACTGTTCTATGACTGCTTATAGTAAAGGCAGTTATATTCAAATTTCAAATAAACCAGTTACCATTCATACAACTTAAGAGTAACAAGAAGTCATGTTGGCATATTTATTTATATATATATTTTTTTCACTTTTTTTTTCAATTGAATGTTTCTGAAATAAATATTAAGAAATATAGAATGAAAATAATATATTAGACTACTAAATGCTTGTAAAAAATTGCAGAGGTTAATATAAGCAAACTCTTCCTCTACCTACTCTTGTATATGTTTAAGTTACAAAGATGTACTGGTTTAAACTGCCTCTCACCTCGAGTGCACTTTTGTGGTTTTTAAATCCTAGAAGAGTGTAGTGCAGAGGAAAGAGGTGTTCGCACGGCTCAGGTCTAAGGTTTCCTCCTTGTCAACTTTCTACTTAACATTCACTTTGATCAAGTGACTTTGCACCTAACGTCTCAGAGGCATTGAGCGGGGGGCAGCAGAGGAGGGAGAAGCCACCTCTGGGATTATAATCACCAAATCAGTGCTGCATACATCAGCATTCTAGCATCTAACATTATCATAATATTTACAAGCATTTTCCAAAACTAAAAACATATTGCCTGATTTAATACAATCCTCACATATTAGTATTCTTGGTTTGGTTCTGATTTGGCTTGGTCTTTGTTAAGTCCAGTTTTTGTAAATAGGTTTTAGTTACTATGTACATATGTCCAAAAAAAAGTCAATACTCAAGATTAACTGACCAGTCCCACCCTTAGCCTTCTCACAAGAGACTGAGGAGCTAATAGTATGACTGTGATAAATAAATGTCTTTGTATTTGAAGAAACTGCACTAGAAATCTCTAACAACATAAGTTGTATAACAATAAAGTATTGAATCTTAAATCTTGACTATACCATGATTTTCTAGTGGGCAGTTTCACTTAAGATTGGCCTGTTGCACCATAGCATACAGTGGCTAATGTTAGCATGTTGTTGTTTGTACCAGCCTAGTCCGGGGCGTTTACCACAGACACATACGTTTACTGCATTCCTGGGTTACTGTATAATGGAAGCAGCTGGCATCCTGCAATAAAAATGTAATTTATTTGGAAGAATTCAACCATGTACTGTGCTATATGTAGGAAACAACATTGCTGAAACATAAATAAAGTAAGTCACATATATTAAATCACTTTTGGCATTTATGCAGGAAAATCTAAAAAAAATACACTTATTTCCTCCAAAATATGCCAGTTTTTGGAAAGGAAATATAGTATCCTACATAATAATGAACAAAATATCAAAGTTAAAAATAAATGAGTGTGAGGTGTGTTTCTTTATGGCATTTCTCTTACATAAACCCAACCTATTACCCAGGTGTTGACTTTGGTTTTCAGCCTCAGTAGTCGCTTGTCTTAAAATTTTAAAGTCATGAACTGAGTATTCCCTTCATTTTCTTTTTCCAAGGAGAACAGAGATGAGCTGTGAAGGGAGATTTGGGCCACATAAACCAGCCCCTATAGGTGATTTGGCTACTCACACAGATTTTGCCCTCAAGCCTCAGCATACATTTAGTTAAGTCCTTATCCTGGGGGAGCTGTACACGGTAAAACGCCTGCTGCTGGACTCGTGGGGACCATTGCTGACATATTGGGCTCTTTTTGCCTCCAGGCTTTAAGTTTAAGAAGGCAGAACAAGGATAAGCAATATATGATTTTTGCCATTTCCAGCAAAAACAACTATAAATGGAATAGTTAATAGCAGTCGACAAAACCTTGCAAGTAGCAATTTCAGTATAATAATGCAAACCACTTACATAGCGCTTTTCTAGATACCAAAGCCTTTACAGTTGCATTATTCATTCACTCCACAGTCACACTGGTGGTGGGAAGCCACAATCTGCGCCTACAACCCCTACGACCACCACCAGTCACATTCATAAATTGGCAATGTGGGTTAAGTGTCTTGCTTAGGGACACATCAACAATATGCGCTTGGCCATTCAAGTGACCCTCTAGTTGTAGGGCGAACACTTACACAATGTGCCACTGCTGCCCCAAATAATATGATTAACTTAGTGTGTGTCTTGTGTGACAAAATGCAAAATGGACAAGAAATTATAAGTGTGTATCTAGATCATTGTCTTGATCCAGATGTTTAACTGTATCATTGTCACAAAAGTCCTTTGTTGTGACGTCTTAGTAACTCTATTGATTTGTTTAGCTCCACAAATCTGAGCTCAACATCAGTGAGTCTGTCTGGGATTAGCATGGAGAGACATATAAAAATGTGGGCAGCCCATAACCAATAATGAAAGATGGGAAGAACTTACCAGTCCTTCAAAAATGTACAAGTGGACTTTTGAAAGCAGAGCAAAGTCACAAGAATGAATTTAGGTATACCTCTCTCAATTTGCATTTTGAAAAACTAATTAAACTAAATACATTTCGAAGGTAACTGCGATTCATCGGACCTGCCGAAAAGATGTGTATAGTACTGTCAACTGAGTGAAGGTCAAATATGCTAGTCCTTATTGATAAAAAAACACTTTACACTATATCCACAATCAGGTACAAGTGCCCCTCATCTCATCAGTGGGCCCATTATTTTGGACCATAGCCTTGCCCTGTGCTTTATGTAAGCGCTGATTCAAGCATACTGTCAATTCAAAAACCACCTAAATCAAATAACTGGACTAATCATTCGACAAATAGAGTTTATATTCACCACTTTAGACCAAACATGCATGCTGATGAAGTACATTTCTCAGTATTGATTATGTGGTAATGTCTGATGCAATATTTATGGGGATAAATTCATTTAACTCAATGATATTATGCCAAGAAGGCATCACAGTTCTTCCTACACAGCCCTCCCCAAGCTTAGTGTTGCATTATAAAAACCTTGTTCAGCTGCAGGCTATTTTGCACTTAATCATTACAGATTCTAATTTGAAACTTGTTTTTGGGTTTTGCCTGCAGATATGTATGACAGCATGTACAAGTCTCCATGGAGATTGAGACAACATTAGCTTAGTTATTCATTTCCTTTTTCCAGATTACTTTCTTGTCGCTGCTACACCCTGTTTCACTGTCTACTGTGTTATCCCACATTCCTGGAAGAAGTCTTGGCATTCTTGAGCCTGTCCCAGCAAGACTACAGACATCAAACCATATAAATCTCAATTAAACAAGTTTATGTAGAATTTATATTGGTTAAGGCTAAACTAAATAAGCAAGACGTTTCTGCTATGTTAAGGTCTACTAAAGAACACATTTGTTTTTGTACAGAATGGTGGCTAAAGTGTAAAGCACACGAAAAACCCTTGTGCAAATTGAAGGCTTT
>JAVQKG010384825.1:0-12156 GCA_036025885.1 Hypseleotris bucephala | reverse complement strand
AGTGTCCACTGTTCTGTTCAAAAGCTGGATTCAGGGAATGGTCCAAGTTACTTAGTATACGTGGTTCATGGTATTGTGGTTCACCTAACCACAGACCAAATATTTATCAACAGTCCTTGCTCTTTGAAAAACCTTGAGCAAAATAAAAAGCAAAAATATATTTATATAAATACAATTTCTCTAAAATATGAGAAAGAGTAGAAAGTAAAATTGACAAAATTGTCAGTAAATAATATTCAGTTGGACAGATTATTGTAAAAATATTGGGCACACTTTATTTTACATTATCCCTTAACTACTATGTATCTTCCTCATTAAGTCCAATGTGATAAATGGTTAGGGTTAATTACGATGTAGTTACATGATATTACAGTTTGTTACACATTGTATTGCATTGTATTTAATGAGGTAGATACAATGGAGTTAAGGGATAATGGAAAATACAATGTTACCAATATTCATATTACTAATATTGGAAAGTCCAAAATTATCACTGCATTTTTACAGATTTTTTTCCCTTGAATATGGGTTCTTGTTAGTGAGATGCAACTAAATCCAAAATGCTATAGCACACATGATCATTGGCGTCCACCGCTCTGACATTGTACATTATTTTACCATCAGATCCAAACGCTGTGTCTTTTGACTTTCTTCACCCTCTATTTGGGCTGTGTTGATTTCATATGATGTGAAATAAGCCGGCCCGAGCTCTGATGTCACGATTAGTGTGTGGGATTCAGCCTGGCCCGTCAATCACCCGCCCCATCGCAGCACCCATCGCAGCACCCGGAGAAATGCAACCCCAGGGCACCCGATAAGACTGACGCGCGGGAAAACATGGAGAGGGCACGGACAGGCTTAGGAGAGGACGGAATTTATGGAAGCTCGACTCTGGAACTGTAAATATTAACACGGGGAAGACAGCTTGTGGTGCAGGTGAGTGAACTGATACAGAAAGTGCAATATTTCTGGTAGAAAAAGGAAATGGTAGATAAAGGTTGAGAGTAATAATATTATTGCAAGAAAAAAACTGACAATTTATCCTGGCTATTTTTTGTTGTTGTGATAATTGTTCATTGCCCTTTACTGTGAACAGATAATTTATTCTGTTTAGTATATGTTCAGGTGATAATAGTTTTAGCTTATACAATAAAATGTGCCGTTGAGATTCTAAACTAGCATTTTAAAGACTTTGAATTTGTACACATCTTTAAATTATATATTATTAGATATTATCATTAATCACAATTATTATGGCCAAGATAATCATGACCAAAAAATCAATACTGTCCCATGCCCAGTTGAGATAATAATGCTTCGGTTTTATATAGTGCTTTTCTTAACACTCAAAGACGCTTTACAGTTGCATTATTAATTCACTACACAATCACACTGGGGGTGGTAAACTACTCCTGTTGCCACAGCTGCCCCGGGGCACACTGACAGAGGTGTGGCTGCCAGTCTGCCCCAACAGCTTCTCCAACCACCACCAAACCAATCACATAACCATAATCATTCATAGAGAAGTGTTTTGCCCAGGTATACCACAAAGGGCAGCAGTAGTAGAGTTGGTAGACCAATTCTGCTCCAACCAGTGGATATTTGTGTTATGCCCTTAGGGAAGACACTTCCCCATGTATAAATGTGACAGTGTGGTTGGTGTTTGGTGGTGGTTGGAAAAGCTGTAGGCAATATTTGGCTTCCAAATCTCCATCAGGCTGTGCCAGAACAGCTGTGGCTAGAGGTGTAGTCTACCACCAGTGAGTGACTGTGGTGTGAATGAAGCACTATGTAAAAATGTTGTATTACTGCATTTGAACAATAAAGAATAAGCCACAAAGGGCGAGGAACCTAAACCTAAAAAAGTGGCTCATAAACTCGGGGTTTGATTATGTTGGCAAAAAATAACACTTATATGGTAAATTAATGTAATTTTGACTGGATTGTAACGTTCATAGAATTTTTTTAAGTGTTATATGTTGCTTTTGGTCAAAATGAGGACAAGGTTTGTAAAAAACTATGAAAAATTTGTGTCCCATCCGATATTTGTTGGTACATTGGACAAAGAGTTTGAAACTGGGACTGTTCTCATTAAATAGGGACATCTGGTCACCCTAACCACACAATACCCAATAAAGTGGCTATCCAGTACCTAATAATATGGCCAGTAACCAGTAACAAAAAAGGTTGTCATTCCCCTGTACTATCTGTTGCGACTGTTCCCTCCCATTGTTTTTGTACTTGTTTTTACTACATTTTATTCTGTTTTCTTGTATTTTTCTTACATTCTTTGTACACAGAGAAGGCACAGGAGGCTAAGTAGAGCATGAAAGTCGTGTCTGTAGAATTGTAATTATGAACATGGAAAAGGCAGCTTGTGGTACAGGTGAAACAACAGCGAGATGATAATATTTCTATTCTTTTTGTAATGCTTTATAACATCAGGCTTCCAATCTGATGTGAAATCCAGTCATCTTTATTCTGCTGCTCGCTCATTAATGTGGTGCAGTGAGGAGCCTTTGTTTTACTGCTAACTCGCTAATCCCCGGCAGTGTTCACAGCTGGAGCCCAAGCACCTGACTGTGGGAAAAGAGAAAACCAAGGGCATTTGATTAAACTAAATGAGCTCTTTGCAAATGCACAGAGGTGGAAAGCAGCACCACCATAGCAGCAGAACCATCTCACTCTCCTCCATCACTACCTCAGCAGCAGAATCATCTCACTCTCCTCCATCACCACCTCAGCAGCAGAACCATCTCACTCTCCTCCATCACCAATCTGCATAATAATTGATACAGCCCAATTGTTAACATTTGTTGAAGAAACTCCCTGACCCTGGATCAGTGGTTTGGGGCTTCAGGCGTATCATTATGTTTTAAAGGCAATAAAGACACACACAGGTCCACTGCTGGCCGTCCAGGCATAGAAGCACATCCTACAAATGACAGGGTGCGATGGAAACGCTGAGGGAGTGTTCTGTGTCCGGTTTGAAGTGTCCTAACTCGAGCTGACGTTTTTAGTCTTGTTCGTGGATGAAAACATTCACTGGAGGGTTAGTAAGACTCAGGTGTTGGACATGTACACCACACAGTAATGACTTCTAAGAGACAGCCATCAATGTAGTCTTATGGAGGGCGTGCAGGATTAAAACCAGTCACGAAACTTATAAAAGGTGATTTTGAATGGTTTAAAGTCGTTTAAATGTTTAAAAGTACCAGAAGTACAGTGGACTTTTTTGGGAACAACTGTGGATGAACAGACCAAAAAATGTATTTTTCTGTTTATCAATGTTTGAAATATACTAGTCACAATAAGTTAGGGATTTCATCTAAATATTCTGAATGTACTATAATATAACCTAAATAATAAATTATTATCAACTGGGTCTACTTAAATACATTAACCATATGCTGTCGTATCGATGGGGCTGTGACATGAGCATGTAGCATTTTTTACAAATTATACCCAAAAGTCCTAACTTTTTGTTTACATTACACTAAATTACTCAATTTCCCTGATATTTCGATGAATACAGATTCCCTATTTGAAAAACTGGGGGTTAGTTACAGTGATTTATAGAAGATTGAACAGAAATAATCTTTAAAGTCTAATAAACATTTAATTAACAAATGACCAGCCTATTTAGATGTACAGCAATGTGTTCATGTGAGTGATTTTCAAGGCATCTGCACAGCCTCAGGAGTCAACACTCTATTGGTCTAAATCTGGACTTGTATCAACAATCAATGTGATGCTTCCTGCAGATTTATTTTTCAGAAAGAATGTGTAAATCCGGACTTGGGGTTTGGCAGCGGAGCGGTCGGGGTGTGTGTGTGCGTGTGTGTCCTGTGCTTCATGTCAACAGAGCAATCATTCTTGTAGAGAGCGTATACACTTTGAGGGTTTAGCCGCGCAGGCAGGTGATGACGGATAAGGCTTTCAGGAAAACGAGTGAGAGATGGAAAAGTAGAGGATGGATGGAAAAGAAGGACTGGAGCGGAGGAATCAATAAGTGGTGTATTATGGTGGATAGAAAGTTCTCATTTTATCTTCATTTTCATCTAGGCAAGTGCCACTGTTTCTCAGACTTTTTATTCACATATTTTGATTGGCGATGATTAATAGGCCCCTAAGTCTGTTTTGTAGAATGGTTCCACTGCTGAATTAGGGATGGAGGAGAGTAAAATGGTTCTTCTGCTGAGGTGGTGATGGAGGAAGAGACTGATTTGGTTCTGCCGCTGAGATAGTGATGGGGGAGAGTGATGGTTTTACTGCTGGAAAATACTCCACTTAATGTATACCACTGATATAGCGCTTTACTGCACAGTCATACCCGGTGGTGGTAAACAGCTTGTGTTGCCACAGCTGCCCTGAGGCACACTGACACAGGTGTGGCTGCCAGTCTGCATCTACAGCCACCACCAAACAGCAATCATATAACCACATGTGGGTTAGGTGTCTTGTCCAGAGACACAACGACAATATGAGCATGGGCGGCGATTCGAACTTTGCAAAAGCACATGAAATTGTTGCCAGTGAATATGTATGTGGGATGCAAAAAGCCTATCCTTACCTTCTGCTACTTTACAACACTATACTGGTTTAATGCTCCAGGACAAAATAAACTTTCAGTTGACCCCCTCTGTTTTTTCTTATGTACCCCTGTGACTGAGAGGACAGCTCCAGGAAACAGTCATTCATTAGCAACTGGACCTGGTTAGCTCCTCAATGTGCTCTTCACCCAGTGCAGTTTGATGTGCACATGTGCTGGGGCAGGTTTTAGGGGTAAAGGTGGTGGTGGGGGTGACCCTGGTCCTGCAGCAGATGAGGGGAGTGCTGCTTAAAAAGACTTCAACAACTTTAAAAGCCAATGAAGCATGGCACTTACAAACAAGCACAGAGGACAAATAGTTAAGGTGATTATATATGACTTTAGCATTTGGACGGTGATGGTCAACTGGTGGGTGAGGGCCCCAAGATGGTACATGAGGAGGTTGAGAAAACATGATGATCAGGTATAAAATGTGGTCTCATATTGAGTAAACGAATTAGCCTAGTTTTATAAATCATTACTGATAGTGGACAGAAATCAAATGTGAATTAATTACATTTGTTAGAGTTTTATAATAATTCCTTTAAATACAGCAACTTGTAGACATCTTGAAGGCAAGCCTGCTGAAGTTCTAAAATGAGGTTAAGCTTTTTTACTGACAAGAGTAAAGTAGAAGAATGTGAGGTCCCTTCATAAACGTTACATAATTCCTGGGTTGCAGCTGAATAACTAACAGTGTTAAAGATATTATGACATGTGCAAAGTATGCCTGGTATGTGATCTGAAAACATAATTCATTTACTCTACAGTATATCAGTGTCTTCTTCCCTTTATTGTTTAAAGTCAAAATCAAAGTTCTATTGGTGATGATGAATGAGATCTTTGGCAGCTAAAATAGAAACAATACGAGAGTGAGATGGTTCTGCTGCTGAGGTGGTGATAGAGGAGAGCTAAAATGGTTTAAAGTGAGGTGCTTTGTCTGCTGAAATGGTGATGGAGAGATGTGAGATGGTTCTTCTGTTGATGGTGATAAACATGTAGAGGGAGGATTTGAATTAGAAAGGATTAGAATTTATGCTTTAACTTCGTAACATCTGCACATAAAGCATCCATCTATCAAGTTTTATTTAATTAACACGTATGCAGTTGAAGATGTGCTTTCACATTTTGAGAAAACAAGAAACTATTGACCCCCAAAGATAATTAAGAAGATATTTTGACAACAGAGACATATGAAAGTCACATTTGGCATTACTGACTTGCCTGCATATACATTTGTACACCATACTCCACTAATGGATGTGTGCCAATGAAATCATAAGCATTTTTATGGCCAAACATTTTCTTTTAATGGACGACATGTGTTTCTAAACAATTGTTGAACACATTTTATACAGCATGGCTCTCCAAGTAAAATCCTCCAAGTAAAAAACATCTTCAGGGAGATGAGAATAATGCTTCCAAGTGAAGACAACTGACATGATTGAGTGTGCATTTAGGAGGTTTGAAAGGTTTTTGCATCTTATCTGTGCCATAGCCTCCAAAGAAAGCTGCACCAAGTGGATTATTGAATGTAATAGTTTTTCATCTTCTGCTTTACTATCAGAACTTTCAACCTTAGACGTGGTACTTTCTGGACAATAACAGTTAGTTGCAGTTAGCAACTATTTACCCTAACATTTATTGACTTGGGGCTACTTAGTTAAATTCTTACAGCATATGCTTGTTTTTGGACCGGAAGTATGAGGAGTAAGCCTACAGTAATGTGGAGAGGACATGCAGACTCAAGGAGATCATAGTCAGCTGTCCACAGTTCACAGTATTTACAATTTGTACATTGTAATTCCAAAGAAAAAAAAAACTTGAGATAACATTTACAGTATGTTTCCAGGCTGCGGATAACTGATACCAAATTTAAAGCACTCCCAGTATTAAAAATTTGACACTGGCAAAATTAATAACTCTAATCGAATCAAATTCAGGGGTAAATGGTTAATTGACAAAGTTAGAAAGATAATACAATGACGTTTTCCCCTACTGGTCTCCATCATGAATTTTACTTTCTGAGATCAATATTTTCATGTTTTAAACCAGTTTCAAGAACATTATGATATTACTTATAAACATTTAAAGCCCAAATAGGCCCACGGTTGCAACCAAATCAAATTAAAACTTCATCCTTTATTCCATGTCTCTTGCCTTTCCCAGTTCCACCAGAAATCGGCTTAGCGTCTTTTCCACTATATATGTATGGGAAAGTTGTGACAAAATGTATAAACTGGTCCGATTGGTTGAAAGACAGATGGAAAGTTTTGTCAGGAGAAGTTGGTGGTAGTGATGGTGGTGGGCTGGATGGTGTATGGTGGGTGGGAGTCAGGGTATGAGAGTAATTAGAATGACTGATGTTGTTTACTCCCATTTCCCCTCGCATCATTTATTCTGGGGAGGTGGAAAAGCCAGCCGCGCTCTTTCTATGTGTTACAGATTACTTCTCAGGAGCTGTGCCAAACCGTGTCATAACGTCTGTTCTCCACTCATACGCCACCACTGCTTTAGAGTTCAATTTCTGACATCTTCTTTTCACCTAAATGTGCTTATAAGTATGTGTCTGCTAACTAATTTACTTTCTTTTATCATAGATATCGATCTTGTTCATGCTGGTCAGGCTGAAGTGACAGTTTGGCTTAGGCTATGGTAAAGTTAAGTTAAAAAGTGGGCAGCAAAACATCTGAAAGTATTCCAAGTAGTCTTTAAATCTGTCTAAACTTTAAATTTAGAAAGCTACAGCACTTACATTTAATGAACTAAATGTTTAACTTTACAATGAGATTGTCTTATGCATTGCTGAAAGAAAAAAGTGTGAACAACAAGTGGTAGGCCTGCATTTGAAACAGTAACAAACCTACATTAAATACACAATCTGATGTGAGTAAAGTACTTTTTTGTCTTCATGAATGCATGTGAAGAAAGTATTCAGTTAGTAATGTTGCATTTTATTTTGCACCTCCAATTATGATGTGTTATAATGTGTTCAATCTGCAGATTAAGATCTCTCTTTCCTTTCATGCAAATTTAGTGATAAACAAACTCCATTCTTCAACACTTGTCTCCATCCTCCTCTTTCCGTTGTTGATGTGTCCTGATTGGCCCTCGCACATGTATCCTGTTAGTGTGATGTACAGCTATTTACACTGACCATGACAAACCTAGCGCTCATGCTGTCATCTACTCTTTGTTTAAAATCTACTTCTGGTTGTTCTTTCTCCTCTCACACAAACCATACTGAGCATGGACATATGATCAACAACACCCACCTTTATGTTTACATAGGGTTGTCAGAAAATAGAAACAAATGCAAAAAGATGGGAATGGAAACACAACTAAATGTGTAAAGGAAATGGCAAATTCAAACTTATTTAGTATCCTATTTTGATTTTCATGTCTTTCTGATTCGTTTACTATACTTAGGTAAACTCGACCCTGTGAAATTGAACGTAATCAATGACCAGACTGACATCTTTGGAGTATAGAATTTTTTTTATCATGACTGGCCAGGCTAGACAACAACTAACTATAAAGGTATACAGTACATTAAGACTGTTTGTATGACTTTTCTCTTCTTAAAGACTAACTTTATCCAACTTAAATTTGAACTATATTTTGTCTTAACATGTGTCACAGAAAAGTTACCTAACTTTGCTAAAGCCACATGCTAAAGTCATATATAAAACTTTTATTTTACACTTGCTACAACAGTGAATGAGATGCTGATGCTAACTCCAAAAAGTTGCAAAAATCAGATGCAAAAATTACCTATTCTGCCACATCAACAATGATGACCAGATTCAGCTAATCAGCTAAGAGAATACGACTTCACACGTCACTAACACTTTGCTAATGCCATCCTGTTACATACTACAAATAATGGAATAAATTATGAAAGGTACAGTAAAGCCAAGGAGGGTCTTTCCTTACTAGTGATGGTCAACGCTTCGGAATTCACTAATGATCTACCCATTCATCGAGGGAAAGGAGAGGAGAGAGGATTTTTTTCCCTTCCATCTGTGCTTATTGATTCTGGCACCATGACAGATGCCTAATGAGGAACAGGGCTGGAGGAGAGCTTGGAGGACCCCAGAGGGAGGAGAGCTTCGAACTCCACTCACGAAAATATACACAGGCACATATGACACATGGTACAATCTACAAAATGTGGAGCATGTGAATGAAGGATTGTCACTGATTTTATTGGAAAAGATCAGGTTTGGAGAACTTAAATGGCATTTCAAATTTTCTTTTTTTCAGTCGTTTGAAACTTGATCTTGAGCCTGATTGCGGTTCCATAAACAGAGGAACAATAGAGAATTAAAAGAGAACAGATGAAGAATAAGATATCGGTAAAGCATTTTATGGAACAGAATAAATTAGAGGATTTTCGGGTACGGTAAAAGTTTTAAACTCTGTTATTGTTGCATTTTTACTAACCTTTTACCAACCCCTGTACATTTATGACAAGTTACATCCTTATAACATAATTAAAAATATAATAATATCACTGTACTAGGCTACTGCTCTGGACAAAAATTGTAAACTTTTTGAACTCACTTTTTTTGTTGCCGCTGTCCCCCCAACAACTTCAATTATTTGGTCTTAAGTTACTTCCTGGAGAGGCTGCATTGATTTCTAATGTCCAAAACAAATAACACAAGTCCTGACTACTACTTACTGTAACTCTTAACTTTCTCAACCACACAGCCTGCCTTCCTTCATTCTCAGAAGTCATTAGAGGGGCCATTTTTACAGGTATATGTCAGCATCACAACTGATAACCCAATTTAAAACTGAGCCAAGGTGAACTTTTAGCACAAGCGGCCCCAGAGAAATCTAAACAGTGCTTGATTGGAGTGGAAGCTGTCGGAGAGGGGTTTGAGAGCAGGAAGTGTGTAATTATCATGGACAGAGGGGCAGATAGATGAATGTGTGTGTGCTTAACACTCCCACTCAATTTTCCTGCAATCTGTGCAGTAATAGAAAGCAGCTGTGTCAGTGTGTTTCTGTGTCTCAGCAATGAAAATGAGAGCACAAATTCATACTGTAGAAGTGTACAATAGTTTATGCAGTGGATGATATTGTTCAAATAAATTGCCTTCAATTGGAGTGACGGTTGAGTTAATATGCCCTTGATTCAAGTCAGCCTTGTCATTCAGTGCTACTCTAAATCTTGAAAAGTGAAAATCTGAAGGCCACAGGTGACATTTGGGGAGAATTTAAGACCTATATATCAGATGTAAGCTTATATAATACTCTAACTTTAGAATATGACAATGATGCTGCCAATCTGAATAAAGATTTTGGCAGTAGTAGCTCAGATTGTAGTAGAGTAGGTCATTCACTAACCAAAAGATTGGCGGTTCGACCCCTTCATACTGCTGTCCTGTCCTTGAGCAAGACATTTTATCCATATGAATGAACTAGTGTGAATCAGAATTTGTACGGGTGCATGAAAATGCTTGAACTCTAAAGATGTGTTTTCAGGAATTAAAAATGCTTGAAATTTTTACAGTTTTCATCAAAACAAATGACTATTTTCACACCTCAAAGTCTGCACCTAGAACACTTTGATTATTCCATTAGTTTTATAAGGTTGTGAACTTTTGATTTGGAATTTTCCTGCAATTTATTTATCTTTTGCCCACTTCTTCAAACTATTTAGTGACATTCTTCCAACACCAATTGTCCAGTTGTATGGCGTTTGAAAACACCTGGAAATATTACTTGAAAGTGCTTAAAAAATTGTATGAATGCTGATAAATGTAGGGACATGTCTGGTAGTCGTCTCTGTTGGCGTGTCCCAAAGCAGTTGTGACTACAGAGCTGACCACCACAAGAGTGACTTTGGATTGAGTGTATGTTGTATGTCATAATGTATTGGTCATGTGTGTTGAAGATTGCAGTAGTCCGCTCTTTAAATCAGATGGATACAGACAGCTACAAACCAGCCCCCTGCCAAACACTGGAAAAGGGAGGCAGTCAAAAATGAATGAGTGAGCACACAAGATACATCTGTCAACCCTTGCCTTTCCAGCTCTCACACGAACTACAACTACTTCTAGGAAAAGTGGGAAATATGTTTCTTTATCCAACTGTGCGTCTGTGTGTAAGTCCTGTTTCACATTGGTCACAGAACCTCTCTTCTGATCTTAACCAATCCTCAGCTTCCTCTCCAGGCAATAAAGAAGAATGCTTTAAAAATGCCTGGAATTGCCATAAAAAGTAGTGCATCCTTGTGCTGCATGACGAAAGAAAAAGTGAAGAGTAGTTATTGCAATGGCGTAAGTTGATAAAGAGGAAAAAGATTTTATTTAGGAAGAGGTCCCAAAGAAATGAAGCACTTAAAGGCAGGGTGACCAGATTTCTAGACCCAAAAACTGACACATATTTTTTTCTCAAATTATGGTGCATTTGAACTTGTTAAGCAATTAACAAAAAAAGCTTTAAAAAAAATGTAAAATCTTCTCTCATGCATTTCAACACTCGAGGTCTGAATATATATAAAAACAATTTCAGATTACAATTACAGTAGCGG
Organism: Hypseleotris bucephala; assembly: GCA_036025885.1. NCBI lineage: Eukaryota > Metazoa > Chordata > Actinopteri > Gobiiformes > Eleotridae > Hypseleotris > Hypseleotris bucephala. The sequence goes on along the minus strand of JAVQKG010384825.1, from coordinate 1,018 downwards.
CTGGGGTTATATTGTTCTTTGCAAATGATTTTTTAAGTGTGATTTGTGTGGATTTTGGTCAAAATGGGAACAACTGGGGAAAGGTTAATAAAAAAAAACTGGGATGAATTTGTGTCCCATCCGATATTTGTTGGGACATGGGACAACAATTGAAATCTTACAATTGAAACTTTCACAATTTCACCTATTAATCTTACTCATGGCCTACTTTTGGATCCCAACCCATCTTTTGAGAATCACAAGCTCAGTCACACACTTTTAACACAATTATTTACACAAAAATGAAAATAATCAAGTTTCAGTTATACATTGCAAGGTATCAACTTACTTTGTGGACTGCATGTCCTACTATTGAAACTCTTGTTTATTCACATTCGCCCCAGTAACAATAGTGCGTGTCCAATGCTAACTGACAGTAGCTGCGGCCCCGCCCCCTGTAAATGACACAAAAAAGCCACACATGTGAAGTGAAAAACAGCTCTGTTAAACTTTGTGTGCCATGCGTTTACGAGACCTGGCCTCAGTCTCATCCTTTCTCTTCCCTCTATCTGTGTAACCCTCTTTTTTCTTTCCTAACAAGCAGACATTCAGACCTTAGCCCCAAACGGATCTGAAGACTTTAATGGCACATTCCTTTGCTTTCAATTCACTATTTACTTCCTCTACTACTCAATTATTTTAAACATAGTAATGGGTAATGACTTTGAGGTCATGGCAACCTTTAGATATTAAATTGGTTGTTGAAAGTTTAATCCATTCATCTTCTTCTGTGTATTCTCATTAGAGGTTGTAGGTGGCCGGAGCCTGTTTCGGTAACTTCAAGGCAAGATACAGGATATGGATATATAAGATGCAGCATATACATAGCAACTATATGGGACCATTCACTCCCACATTCACTCAGGCAATTTAGTGAATGACCATTTGGTGGTAAACATTTGTCTTAATAGGAAGAAACTGTAACACAGAGAGCAAATACAGACTCTATTCTTCTCAGCCAGCTCAAGATTTGAACCCA
>JAVQKG010384759.1:0-10857 GCA_036025885.1 Hypseleotris bucephala | reverse complement strand
AAGAAGAAAATGTATTAATCATATTGAAGTTTCATGTTACTGATTGATATAACCATCCTTGTGTTAAGAGTATTAAGGTGGTGGATAAGAGAAGACAGGAACAGATTGATTGATTAACTGATTGATTATTTATTTTTATTGTACTCCTTTGGTTTCAAGGCGATGTGGAATGGGAGCATATTATTTACTTCTTCTGCCAATGTTTAATCCTGTTTTTTGTGTCTTGTGTCAATCCCAACAGTTTAGATATTTTTGTATTCAAAAAAGAAATTGTCACTACAAAGTAGTACATTAAAACTTACCAAGGTTACCTAAATTCCGCACAACCCAAAGTACCTAGACAAACATAAATACTTTTACAATATTTATCAGCATTTTAGTTTTCTTTCTTCTAATTCTTTATCTTTATTGCTTTTTAGCAGTAAAGATTGCAAGTGATTATATACATTGTTGATTATGCTCATAAAGACTGATTCCATTACTTTGCATAGTCATTCTTACTTACACCTTAGTAAGACAATCACAGTAAGTATTTTAATTTCATCTTCCAGCTCAAATCCAAAACAAAAAAATAAAACTGCTCAAACTGCTTTTCTCATATAAACAAAACAAAACAATCTCAGGAGATTGAATCCAAAAATACTTTTCCCAATTCACTTTCCATTATTTGATTTCTCTTCAAAAGATGAGCTGCAACAAGTTTTAGATTAGCCTAATATCTGAGGCTTAGCAAAGTCCGAGAGGCAGACAGCAATAATACATCAAATTGTGTTTGAGAAATAGTCATTTAAGTAAGATATTTATCTCTGAGGGGAAAGTGCTTTATCTTTGTCTTAGGCTAAATGCAATGATTTGTGTGGAGTGTCAACATCTGCTTTCATTTATACTGTAATTTCAATGACATGAGCACAAATTTTATTGATTTGTTGATTCTGCATAGCTTTAGGCAACATTTTTTGCCTCCTGCTGAATATTTAGTAATTGTAGTATACCTTTAAGGGGAGCAAGGAGGTGGAGCTTGTCCCGGCAACTTAGGGCCTGAGGTGGGGTGCACTAAAAGATTACCATAGACTGATAGATGGCAAATATAAGTCAAAACAAACTACAGTATCTCAAGGAGGACATCTAGACTACATTTAGAAACTGTTTGTGGACCCATCAAGAATCAAACCCACAACCCATTATGTACAGCATTTTTAAAATTTTCTTATACTAATACCCTGAAGACCTTAAATACATTTGTACCATGATGTTTTGTGTTTGATACAAAACAAATGTCTCTTCTTGAAACAAGGAAGTCACCCATCATAAACAGTCTTGCCTGACTATTATACTAAGATAATACAGGGCAAATTTATATTTGTTATTTTTGACTGTATGCACAATCAAACAGCCCAATTAACTGAAAGAAATCAGGGAAGACTACATATAGTTTAAATGTTGATTCAAGAGCATGTTTTGAACAACAAATTATTGTTTTTATCATTGTCATCAGAGATCTAAAGGTACAGGATGAAACGTAGGCCGACACAACGTACAAAAGCAAAGCAGAACACATGGATTATATTGGGTCTAAAGCCAAAGCTATGAGACATCAAAGCAGCGTTATTGTCTGAAAAAAAATCAATGAATGAAGAGAAATCTTGCCATAGCAATGTTTACAGCAGGTAGGAGGAAGTCATATAAGGAGCCCTTTTGGTAAGCAGTGACTTTGTTTTATTATTTAGATGCTTGTGAACTCAAATACTGTACCCAATCAGCCACAATCTACAATGCCAAAAAATAGGTATGCACACATTTCAAGACAAACATTTTCTGTGATTTTTACATTCAATCATGAAAGCCTATGCAAATAAAATGGTTTGAAAAGGATACAGTACCTTGTTGATTTCAAAAGTTAGACTGGTTTGATATAATAGAAAGCAACTTCAGCTCAAATAACCATTTTCGAACACACAGGTTAACGAAACATGAAGCAGGTAGGCTTCACACCAGTGCCAATTCATTAGGTACAAATAGACATAATAAAGAAGCCAGACAGAGACTTGACAGAAACAAAATGTGCATATGGCAAATGTAACTTTAATTAAATATGAGCAGTTAAAAAATATAATTAAACCCTATATGCGTCATTTCTGTCAATAAAGCATTTCAGTCAATAAAGCATTTCAGTATTAAAATATTTGACACTTCACAAAATGAGGGAACAGACAGGATTTGCACAAGCGGAAATGGTTTAGTAAGAATAAATAATCAACCTTGAGCATGTCTTTAGTTATATTTCCGACTAAATCCATATTTTTGTCAGAGCTAAAGTCATTCAGCGTCTGTCAGTTTGTTTTTTTCCATCATTATTAAATACCTCAGTTTAAAACGAGAAGATTTCTCATTTTGGACGGTCATTAGAAACACATTACCGCTCCACTCTTGCAACGTGACTTATTTACTCCACAATTTCCTGAGTGCAAAATGAGCGCGGGACAAAATGGGACAAGGCCAGGTTACCTTGAAGAAAAAACACACAACTAACTACGTCAGAGTCACTTTGTCCCAAAATATGAAATAATAGATTAATATTTCTTTGTGAATTGTGACTATATATGCACTGTCCCTATATATATATATAACTAAATGTTGAATAGTTGTATTTTATTAAATGTCTTGTAATCTCTGAATAATTGTGTCATTGTGTATCAAACCTCAGTCCCAAATTTGCAGAGATAGACTTTGACCAGCACACCATGACTGGCCAGATGGTCTGTTCCAAACACACTTTTTGATGAAGATATAAAAGGTGACAATTGAACCATCTTTGATGAGCTGTAATTTATCCAATCAACTCAATGCCATATCATTTCCAAGGCTTTTGATGTTCATGTTTTTGCTCACTGGCCACTGTGTCCAGTCATTGTTAAATATGACGAGCCAATTAATCTTTTGCATTTGGTCATAATTGATGTTTTAGTATTTGTTTTTTGTTTTTTTACTGTGCATTGCCCCCCTCTGATTAGCCTGTACAAAAAAACACACTAACTAATGAGCTATGGAGCAGGAAACTTCAAACACACTGGGAACGGAAAAGATAGCTCTCACTTTGTAAACCATACAGCTGTTATACTATAGAAGGTATAAAAGGCAAAAGGAGGATAGCAGTTTATTTTTTATACTGTGTATGAAGCAAATGGCACACAATGGCCCTCCATGATGGGATATTGTTAGGAGAAATTCTCAACAATATGAAGTATAAAAGTATAAAAGGGTGTATGGATCTCAAAAAGCTAACCTTTGCAGCACTCAGCAGGGCACTAATGTTATATTATTGGGCTGTTAGTGGCTCCGGAGTTTTTCTATTACATCAGTGGGTGACTTGACATCATTGTTAAAAAGCAGCACAACATGTACCTTCTGGCTTGTTCTATTGTTCTGACCCTGTGAACCCCCAGGACGAAAGGAAACCGAGCCAAGCAAAGGAGCAGTGGGGGAGAGAGGTCAGCACCAAGGTCAGCTCCTCAGGACGATAAAGTGATACTGGCCTATTACATGTGCTGCCTCCATATAGGCCTGGTTTGTCTTGTGTTATTGAAGGAGCATTGATAGAATCTAGGCCCATTGTGTATGATGAATGGGTGAGAGGCGCGTGGACAGATGAAACAAATAGCTTTCTATACACTTACTACATCCAGGCTTTCCTCGCCTTGATGTTCAATAGTTGCCCTTGGCTCTTCTCTGTACGTGTAACAATAAGTTTGGTACAGAGGGCAAACAAACACGTCAGGAAGAGAGAGTGGCCATTTTAATAACATCGGTCGCAGCCTCTGGATAGAATTACAACATTAGATTTTGTCCCTGTTTGACCTAAAGTAGGATTAAATGGTCCTGGGACTGTTTACTTCTATTTGGAGTACTTCTATATGTAGAACAAGCTCTACTAAACTTTGCTAGCGAGATTACTGTGAGGTGTATTTAATATGTAAATACAGCATATACAATATGTGAATTGATTTTAATGGATTTCATTTCATTGTTTTTATTTGAGCACATATCAAAATGTAACAACCTTAAAATATAATATCAAAATAACATCTCAGGATATTGGCCTCAAATGGAGTAGTTAGAAGTATAAAACTTATTTGATCCTACCCCAATTCACATCTCTACACAAAAAAGCTGTTGTTGCTTCACACGCTAATTACAAATAGAATACAAATGAAACAAATATAACAAATGGGAGTTTCAAGTATAAAAGTGCTGTTTCCAAAAAAAAAGAAGTATATATATGTTTATATATTTAATGATTTAGGTATTACTTATGGACAGTGCTATACATTGAATCTTATTACTCTAACAGAATGTCTTGCCAAGCAGTTATGACTTATTCAACCATCAAACAGACAAGGAAATGTTAACTTATTATTCTAATATAGATTTCATTAAGCAGTTTTGGCAGGATTGGATTAACTTCTTACTGCTTTCTTGCTCCTTGTTTGTGGTCTATCTGTTAGCATCAGCTTTGGGGCAGATTACCTCTTTGATACACACCACAACAATCAGATAAACACTTGTCGCAAATACAGGAGATAAAGTGTCGTGCCCAAGGACACAACAGAGAATGAACCGGCAACCTTCTGGAATGATCTGCTATACCTTCCCTAACCATTTGAGAAACAGCAGTACTGGTCTGTATCTATAGAGTCCATATACAATAAGAACATATTTGACCATGTCACCTCTATGTAATGTGTGACCCAAAGAAAGTAAGCATTTGTGCAATGTTTAGCTTCCAAGGTGTGCAATATCCATTCATAGCTATAGGTTGAATAGACCATTTATGCTCTGTGATCCCTTACCGTCTATCTGTGTAAAATGCTTTTGATTTGGATTTTATGTTTATGTTGAAAGCCGTATCATATTCTACTGAACCTGTGTCGGACCAGAGTGACCTAACCAATTTACCATAGTGCAAAATGAAGGGAATATGAAAATCTAATATGGGAGCTGTACATCAAACCATGTCAATGCATGCTGTGATATATTTCATGTAAAGGCTCTGTGTCAAACCAGATCACTCACACATCTTATTTCTATAGATATTGTTTTAAGAACAACATTAGCCCAGATAACTAGTCAATACATGCAGGTCTGAACACTAAAATCTATATGCAGGTGGGCTACAGCAGAAGACTACATAGGGTACAACTTTATTAGATACCAGATCTACCTAATAAAGTGGCCAATGTGTGATACTGTGTCCCTCATATTTACCACAGACCAACTAACCCCACTGTTTATTCATATCTTTACTGTTGCCCGGCCAGTCTAGCATGTAATGTTTTATTAAATTATTATGCCAGGAGAAATGGAGCCTTGGTAATGCGAACAAATGGTTTATTTAATAATTGATAATGTGTTTTGTAATGCTCATTATCTACATTCAGATGACCTGTGGTTACGACTGAACTTCACGACTTTGCAGTGTTTCATGTCAGTGTGCAATAATGTGTTTCAAAAAAGCCAAAGTGTAAAATGGCTGCCACAGAGTCCTGCCCTTGTCCTTGTTTAGCCTATAATGCTGCAATGTACTATAGCCTATATTGCTTTTGGATTGAAGCATTATCTCGCCAATCTCTAAAAACCTCACTTACTTTTTGAACCAAAAGTATTCAAAGGTCGTCTAGTTTTGCAGTTTTTGGTTACATCTCATGGTCACACTGCACATTGTATTATCTACTTGTTGGAGTTTTTTTTACTGATATTTGTGAATGACTAGGTAAGACCAAAACAGTTTGGTAGAGATATTCCTTATAGCATGTTCGTAAATTATAAATAGCTGCTTTTTTGCTGCATGTTTCTATCCCTGTGCATTTTAATGGACTAAAGACACCACTTGAGCACATATTTTGGTTGTGTCCCTGGGCAAGTCAATAAACCCACACTGCCTACGAATGCATGTGCTTGTGTGTTTGGTGGTAGTCAGAGGAGTCGTAGGCGCAGAGTGGCAGCCATGCCTCTGTCACAACTACACAAGTCTTACCACCACTAGTCTGACAGTGGAGTGAATGAATAATGCAACTGTAAAGCGTCTCTGGGTATCTTCAAAAGTGTTGTATATTTATGTATGCATTATCAGTATTATTAAAGCACAACTATTAGGGTGCCCACTTTTTGATGGTCTCTGTTTTGGAAGTAAAGCTGACTCATGCCATTCTGATCTGTAAATCTAGTAGAAATAGTGGACATTGTGCTGAGCAAAGAATAACATTTTGAACAATCACACAATGCATCTTCACACCAAACATCATGTATTTGTGTTATCCAATGTTCCTCTGAAAATCAACAGGTAGGACAGTAAGAATGGATGTTTTTAGGTGACACCAGTTTCTATCAAATCCCATTTTTTGGTGGTTACGTAAGCCACACTTATACAAAGCCCTGTGGAGAAGCCAGGCATTGTACCTGCAATGATGGCACATTGTAAGAACATGCAGTACAGATATTGGCGTAAATAAACCCTGTGTTATATTTTTTCAATCAATTTTCCAATTGGAGCAAGGGATAGAAACGCTATGTGACTTCCCAGTTGGTGAGTAGGCGTGTACCATCAAGCCATGGACAAAATCTTGTGTCTGTTTAGATGGCCCTTATTTATATCACTGAACTGAACTGCTGGGCTGCTTGTGTGCGTGGGACGATTACCTTTCACAGAGGTTGGTGCCATATCGTCTCAAGGCGTCACTGTGAAGAATGATTCAGATCCAACTCTTTTAGTGCGTATGGAAATCAAATTGAATGCATTTTTAATTCTCTGTATCGTACTACTGCAACCTGCCGCAGGAGATAACAACAAAAGCTTTAAAACATGACCAAAAAGACTATAGCTCTGTCTTCCACTCTGCTTCAATAACCATGACTACTGTAAAATCCCACCTAAATTGGCCGCTTTGAGATACAGCATGAGCGTCTCTGAATTGGATATCCCAGTGTAAATTTGCTCACATTGATTTGAAATTCCTTTAGGCATAAAATCCGCATGTTTTATCTACAGTACAGTAAAGCAAGCTGTCAATTGTCTTTTGATATTGTAACGCTGGGATCTTACGTTTAATGTAAAAGTATGTATCTTCACTTTTATGTGAGGGACATTTTTTAATCACATATCACATGTCAAGGTTGTGCACATCTTCAATGTGCACAACCTTGACATATGAATTTAATTAACAAATCCATGAAGTTGCAGTAGATAATATTTTTTCTTTGATTTTGAGCTAAAATAATTACAGTCAATAGTACGGCATACCAGAAGTCGAACTAAGAAAAAAAAATACTTTGAGACCCACTGTGTGGGCTGTATTATAAGATGGAGCTGATGTCTATGTTCAAATTATTTACAGCTTATTTTTTAGTTAAAAAAAGACTTCATATCACTACTTGTTATTCTCATAGTTCTTGGTTAGTGTGAGACTGTGATAGAGGGTTGAGAAGCGGAGCGGATCATTCAAACTTTCAAAGGTTTTTTTTTTTTTTTCCTGTACAAAATCAGGTCCTGAAACTTTATCTACAGACTCTATTAGTAATTCATCTATTACTTGTAACTTATTCTAAAATATATGTTTTTTTTATCCCAGCAGTCAGTTTACACAAAGAAACAATGCTTTTTCAAAAACAATTATACAATATTTAATGAGGCTTATAATAACAGTCCCATCAACTAATTGTAATTTGAGATATTCGCTAAATTTAAATTTGTGTTTAATGGCTCTAGTTTTACTCTTTAATAAAATAAAAGTAGCGTTGTTGGGAAGGACTGATGAAAAGAAATTTGGGCTAGTGCACCCCTATTCCACCCTGCTGGGTCATTTACAGTACAAGTACAAGCTTATAATATATTCCCCCCTGCTCCGGGCTGTGGGCATAAGTCTTGTTCCATTGGTTTTGATGCGGTTGAAGGGTAGCACTTAAAAGCATCCATGTTAGTTTTGGGTCGACATCCACTACAGCTGACTACTACAGACGCTGCATTTTACATGTCAGACCAGACCAGTCCTATTCAAATCTGAGAGAGATGCTCATAAGATATTAATACTTCACCTGCGCCTTGGTTTTAGCCACGTGTATGCTTGTGTGTTGTGTTTATGAGATGAGGAAAAAGGGGGGAGAAGAGAGGAAGAAGAGTAGAGCCACTGAACAGCCACAGCTCCCTCTAGCTTCTCATAGAGGTACTACAAAAAACAATGGGGGTTGTATCAATGCACTCAACCAACTCCCTGGTGCAAGCTCATTTGTCATCATTTAAGAAAGTGGTTGGACTGAAATCAAGTGGCAATTTAGACATCAATTTTCCGTGAAGCAAACAGGTTTACAATGGGTGACCTAAACTGTCTCAAATTGTTTACTTATGACCCACAAAAAGGATGCAAATTGATTGAGATTATTTAAAAATATAGAGTTGTAACAGTGGAATACATTAGAATATAGACAATGGCAGATTTGGTCATAAGGAGAAATGAGGTTATAGGAATAAAATGAAAAGAGAAAAAGTTTGACATTTGGCTGGACTGATGGAGTTACTGAAGGGAAACATGTGAGTGACAGAAATACTGCTGAGTCACTGTGAAACTTTTTTGAAGCTTTTATATATTTCTAATACCTTCCTATTTGTTGATAGTTTTTTATTGTTATTGTTAATTATTAGTTCTACAAGTTTGTATTAATATTATGATTTTACAGTAATTAAAGAAGTGGTGAAAGTAAGAGTTTTAAAGCATAAAAGTACAAAAAGTAAAAATTTACCTTTTTATTTTACTGTGAGCAGCAGCGTGCAAACATCTGTGTTTGTAAAATGTGCTATAATTTAACATGGTTTAAAAAGGATTCGAAAAAGAAATGTAATTTAAAGCAATTTGAGATAGATTTAAGAATAACATTTGTCATACATTATCCATTTTAATAATTGATTTGACTACTTAAATAATTAAAGTTCAAAAAGGATAATGTACTGGTATGAGAAAAGACTATAGATTTGTTTCTAAACTTAACATAAAACTTGCCACTGTAATCCTAATAAACTACAGGCTCCGTGGCACAATTTCTACTATGGTCATTTCAGTTAGTTTTTCAATCCATACATTCCTGAATGCAATTGTCACACATAACCACAAATGACCAGGTTGTATGTGTCATATTCATTTATGCGTGTAAGCAGTTCTAACATTGCTACAGTCACAACACATATGCAATATGTTTGTACCGTGACAATGGGTTCAGAGATGCCTGCTCTTAACCTCACACCTTAAACCCAATGTGACTTCACACAATCTGAGCTGCGACGCAAGTGTTAGGATGTGCACCTTCTGCTCCTGTCAGGCCAGCGCTGGCACACAACACAGGGCTCAAAGTGTACAATAATCATAATAATCATAATAATCATAATAATCATAATAATCATAATAATCATAATTTCCAACATCCAAAAACATACCTCAAGTTGTGTTTTGCTTTATTCCTATGAGTACTCATGCACGGTATACCTTTCTTAAGGCCAATAGTTGCTTGGGAATTTTTTCTTTTTTTTCTTGCTTTGTTTGTGTAAGTGAAACACTTACTTATCTAAAAAGAAACTAAATCCCATATAAAAAGTTGTTTAGAAATTCTGCATAAATAAAAGTATTTAACTAAACAACTGAATCCAAAGTGCTTAGCTGTATTCCACTTCTCTTTTCTACAGTGTAAAACCTTTCAGTTGCTGACACTAACATCTACAAATACATAAGGCCATTTCTCTTGGAACAAAGTGACACCTTTTACAGTGAAGTGCTAAAAGGATTAGCATTATGCAGCTTGCATCAATGGAAATGGAAGAAAACATTGCTGTTCTTTGTAAATCTATTGAGGCCTGGACAGAGGCAGCAAAGAAGCAATGTGTGTATTCAAAAGCACTAAGGAGAAGAGAAAATGAGCTCCGATATAAAGAATAATGATGCTGCTGATACTGACGTTATTAGACCTCCTATACATGGTGATGGAGAGAGATAGCTGTGTCTGCTACCATTAATGCACATTCATTCTCAGCCGTGTCGAGAAAATGGTAGCTTGGCTGAAAGAGGTGAGAGAATGATTGGTTTTCACCTTATGTGCAGCGTTATGCATCTTTATGTCCTGATGTTCAGTTTGGTAAAGGCTGAAGATGTCCAAGGTTTTGAAGAAATGTGTCCAAATGAAGAGTGGATCAAGCTGTTCCTTCAACGAGAGAAAGTAAAAATAGAAATGTTCAAAGAGGTATGTCAGAGCTGCCAGGTGTTTTTGTTTGGTAATGTTTGTGGTAACACAGTCTTTAGATATAAAGGGTGCATTAGCTGTGTCTGGAGAATGGTCTTTTTTTGGTTCCAGACATCAAAATCCACTAACACGCACTTTTCAAACTTTTGTATTTCTGCATCTTCCAACAACATTTACAAAATTTAGGCTAGGGGTGTCCAAACTATGGCGCAGGTGTCTAAAGCAGCCCCCAGAGCATTTTTTTGTGGCGCTTAGTCTTGCCCATAGCCCAAATTGTATTTTGACTGCATGTGACACTAAACTAAAACAAAAAACATTAATTGTGTAACAAGATATATTTCTACTTTGCTCCGTGGTTATAATAGGGGGACACTAAATGAAAAAATCAGAACATACAGTGGCCAGAAAACCGATACAACCAAAGGGGACTTGTGAAGTGAAATCTGCCATCTCAACAAGTGTTCATCCTTGGTTTTATTTTCTAACAATCTGGCCCTCAGTGAAAAAAAGTTTGTGCACCCCTGCTATAAGCTCATGCAAGTTTGGCCATATTTATCTCTTTCCTTCATTTTTTTATTCCCATTC
>JAVQKG010384745.1:0-10086 GCA_036025885.1 Hypseleotris bucephala | reverse complement strand
AAGCACCGCTTGGGTTCAGATCAGGGAGGGCATTCCTCCCAATAACTCCTCTCCAGGTGTCACTGTCACTGCCGCCGTGGGCGTTGAAGTCCCCTGGTAGAATGATGGAGTCCCCGGTCTGGGCACCGTTCAGTACCGCTTCCAGTGACCCCAGGAAGGCTGGGTACTCTGCCCCACTGTTTGACCCGTAGGCCGAGACAATGGTGAGAACCCTCTCCCCAACTCGGAGCACAGAGAGGCGACCCTGCCATTCACCGGGGAGAACTCCAACACACGGGGCTGAGCTGGGGAGCTATGAGCAAGCCCACACCAGCTCGCCACCTCTCACCATGGGCAACTCCAGAGTAGAAAAGAGTCCAGCCCTTCTCAAGGAGCTGGGTTCCAGAGTCCAAGCTGTGCGTGGAGGTGAGCCCGACTATCTCTAGCCGGTACCTCTCAACCTCCCGCACAAGCTCATGCTTCTTCCCCCCCAGCGAGGTGACATTCCATGTCCCAAGAGCGAGATTCTGCGTCCAGGGATCGGGTCGCTGTCGTCCCCGCCTTCGACCACCACCCGATCCACACTGCACCTGGCCCTTATGATTCCTGCTGCAGGTGGTGGGTCCACGGGAGGGCGGCCCCACGTCGTCTCTTCGGGCTGGACCCGGCCGGGCTGTGTGGGGAGTGACCCGGCCATCAGACGCTCGCCTTCGTGCCCCGACCCCAGGTCTGGCTCCAGGGTGGGGCCCCGGTGAGGCCAATTTCTGAACCGCTCTTGGTCTGGCCTGTCACCCAGGACCTGTTTGCCTTGGGAGACCCTACCAGACTAACGACTTGTAATTGGGACGGAATCAGCGTTGCTAACTATTAATGGATGTAAGGCTAAAGTGGAAATCCATAGGCGGGTGTGTTTGTGTTGTGTTTGGTTGACTAGCATGCTAATGATGTTGGCGTATTAGAAATGGGGAGTTGTATGTAGCTATGCACACACACAGACTTGGTTTTTCATCATGTGAGTCTTCTGATAGTTAAACCCCACGAGGTAATGAGCTGGGAGATGAAGCAAACGTCTCTGTGTTTTCATGTAGCGTGGGTGTGTGGGTGGTGGTGGGGGTGGGGGGGTTGTGGGGTTGTGGGAGTGGGGGGTCACGTTTATTATGGGTACGCTTGAGCAGTCTGAGACAAGATGGGAAATTAGCAAGGCGGGGGAAGGGGGTGGATGAAGATGAAGGAGGATGAGGAAGATGGTAGATGAGTGAGTGTGATTGGAGAGGAGAAGACGCAAAGCGGGCCGTCAATCCTGGATATGTACTGTATTTAAGAACAGACATGGGTGTATTGTATTGTATTGCTATTGTAGATCTTATCCTTTTCAGTCATGGCCCTAAGCAGTCACCACAGCAAATCATCTGGATTCATCTATCTATCTTCTGGAAATTCATCTCCCTGTTTCCATAAATCTCCCATGGTTTTCCTCTAGCCTCCTTCTACACATATAACCACTATACCTCCTCTGTACATGTCCAGACCATTGAAATCTGGCCTCTTTGACGTCATTTCCAAAATATCTAAGAATTATCCCTATGATGTTCTCACTCCAGATCAGGAGAGGATGTGAAATACAATTTAAAAAATAAATAATATGTGGGTATGTGTTTCATAATACATGGGAACAACATAATAAATAACACAAGGGCATGTGTTTTATAATATGTGGGAACAACATAAAAACACAAAGGTACTGTTTTTTAGAACGTGTGGGAACAACATGACATAAGAGTGTGTTTCAGAATACATGGGACCATCATAATAAAACAAGGATTTGTGTTTTATAATATGTGGGAACAACATATTAACACAAGGGTACATGTTTTGTAATATGTGGGAACAACATATTAACACAAGGGTACATGTTTTATAATATGAGGGAACAACATATTAACACAAGGGTACATGTTTTATAATATGTGGGAACAACATAATTACACAAGGGTATGTGTTTTATAATACATGGGACCGTCATAATAATACAATGATTTGTGTTTTGTAATATGTGGGAACTACATAATATCACAAGGGTTTGTGTTTTGTGATGTGTGGGATCAACATAACATAAGGGTACATGTTTTAGAATATGTGGGGACTACATAATAACACAAGGGTATGTTCATACATGGGACCGTCATATTGATACTAGGATCTGTGTTTTATAATGTGTGGGAACAACATAATATAAGGTACATGTTTTAAAATACATGGGAACATCATAATAACACAAGGGTATGTGTTTTGTAATGTGTGGGAACAACATAAGGGTACATGTTTTATAATGTGTGGGAACAACATAATAACACAATAGTACGTGTTTTAAAATACGCAGGAACAACATAATATTACAAGCGTATACGTTTTGATAACATGTTCCCATGTGTTATTTAAACATGTACACTAATCTTGTTATGTTGTTCCCATGTATTATAAAACACATACCCTTGAGTTTGTATGATGTTTCCATGTTTTAATAACTCATGGCCTTGTATTTTTTATTTTCTCATGTTCACTGTATCACTTGGTACATCCCTAGTCTTACTATAGAATAAAAATACAATGACAGTGTTTCATATTTGAAAGGACTCACTAATTTTGACAAGGTGGATGGGTGTCTTGCCCAAGGACACAACAACACTATGAACTTCTTAAACTACAAGCTTGTAAAGGCTGTTTATAAGGTGCTGATGATTAAAACTCAACACAAGTCTATTTTAGAATAAGAATGTTTCTATTGCTATCAAGGATTAATTTGGTAACTGCATTTCTGCATTTTATGTTGGAGAAAAGAAGCCTTAGTAGTGCGCTTGTATTTCAACATTTTGTATAGTTCAAATATACTTGTGGTAAAACTAATAATAATGGCTTTCACTGGTGGTGCTGGAAAAGTGGCTGCCATTATGCACCTACAGCCCCTCCAACCACCACCAGACACCAATCACACAACCGGCAACCCTCTGTTTGCAAAAAAATACTATATCCTTACCTTTTGTGACTAGTATATACAGTATTGCCATCCACTTATCTTATCACAGAGATTTCTATCTCTGCTATGCTCATGCCCACCAAGGATGCATTGCTAGACCTCTTGAAAATGTGGATATCTTTCAGCTAACAGATAAAAACTGTTTATAAGTCTGTTAGTCCGGCTTTTAAGACTTTTCTTCCACAGATTGCAGGGGACCACCAATATTATCTTCTGCATATTTGACAACTTTCTGCCATTGACATTTTCAACCATGAACAGTAAATTAGGGAGTTTTTTTAAACTGTACATGAGGGTTAAGGTGAAAAAGGCAGATATCTTTCAATTTAGTTATACTGACCAAGCAGCCACTTATCGCAGAATGTTGCTTACAGGCTATAACTACTGCATTAACAGCTTACACAGCACCACTGCCTGTCATGTTACACACACACATACATACATTTATGCACTTTTGCACTGTCGCCCCTTGACCCTGCATGGCAAGCTTACAGTTGATGGTTTTTCTACCTTGTTAACCCTACTACAGCAAGTCAGCATGGGCCCCGAAATGATGCTAGTCCTATCCACCGCACATGTCCAGAGGCACACACACAGACAACCCCCCTAGTCTGACTCCTCCCACATGCATTCACCCCCCCATCTGCAACCCCCATGACCCCTGAAACAACCCCCCCTCGCCCTGATCGGAAGGATGCACCCGCTGAACCCGGGGAGCCCGCGTTTTCGATGGCCCTAACAATGCGTGTGTGGATTAACCAGAGGTCTTGCCGCGGGCTTGATTCAGGGGAAGTGGAGGAGGGTCATGTGTGTGTAATGAGGGGAGGATGGGGGAGAAACAGAAATGTTCCATTGTTTGGGTTGAATTAGCAAACAAATATAACTAAACCTAGGCTGAATGGCCAAATGGATTACTACGTGAAAGAGTTTGCCAATATCTGATGACTTTTGGTAAATCTGTTGTGAAGATGTAATCAGTAGCATGGGGTGTGACTGTAGGCTTTTTTAGTTTTAGAATTAAGACATTTATGTTTTTTTCAGAATTAAAGTTTTTTAATATAAAAAACAGACAAATAAAACAACAAGAATACAAAAAGAGTTATCCAAAAAACGTTTCCACTTAAAAAAAAAAGCCCATAACTGTGTATCTTATTCTCTCGATGTGCATTACATGTGCAAGTGTGCTGTGCTCATACAGTATCTATATATCATATCTGTAAAAATAACAAAGTTGAACAAGTTAAGTCGACTTACAAAACCACAGATTTCATTTAAAAAACAAAAAAAACAAAAGCAAAAGGGCTAAAAATGCCGCAAAAAAGATATGTGCCCTTGAAAGTGGAACTGTTTGTCTTCGACTAACACTAAAAAATCACACTGTATACATTTTCAGTCCATAAGTTTGCAATTTTTAGATGTACAATATCCAGAAACCATGTTGAACTTTCTAACACAATAGTCGTTATCTCCAACAAGTGGACCAAAGTTATGCCTTTAAGAAAACTAAAACAGTGAAGAAAATGTTGAAAGCTCCATTATAAAATAAATAAATAAAATACACATCTGCATATAGAAACTGTGAATTCAAGATGTCTAAACAGGGACACACTGATGGATTAAGAAATTCTTGCATTCTTGACGTCTTACAATTTAAATGAGACACATCAATGCCATTATTTAGTTCTACATGTCAAGTTCTAAGAGTAGCTTTACTGCACCATACTTTTTACTTCAGTAATAAACAGTACTCAAGTAACATTTTTAGTACTTTTACCCATCTTTGTTATGCTGTCTGTGTTATATAGGAATAGCTTTATGTGGTGAAAATGTAAGTAATGATATTTTGTCCTGTGTGCCTTGATTTCCAAAACTATTATTTACTTTTTTAGTTTATCTTTGAAAAATATTTTAATATGTTTATTTATTTTTCTTTTTTTTTGCCCGATTGGCACAAAAATTAACAAATCATTTGACATTACGTTCAAACAGTTACTTGAGTAGTTTTTTCACCCTGTACTCTTTTACTTAAATAATTATATAGACCTTTTACTTTTACTTGAGTCATTTATTTTGACATAACTATACCATCACTTGAGTAAAATTATTGGCCACTCTACCCCCACTGCTCACATGTTGACATAGGTTGAAGTGGCTGTCTTTCATCATTATCTCCTACACAAAGGCCCATGTGAGGAGGACACCAGGATCAAAATGAATCAACTTGTTCCCTACATTTGACCGTGCCTGGGGCTAAATCTACAGTACCATAAAAACACCATACAAAATGCCCATTCAGCAGCGATCATGTGCACACGGAAGCACAAAGCACACTCCGCAAGATTAGAAAAAGGATGTAATAGAGAAATGGCCAAAGGCTGAACGAGGGGGACTGAAAGTGATCCCTGGATGTTCTTTTGGTGGAATATTGTTGGTTGGATTAGCCATGTGTTAAAAAAAAATCGTTTTCGTCATAGATTTTGTCAACTTAATATTGCTCTTGTGTTTTGATTTTGGATTCCCCCCTGTGTCCTGTCACCTCACTCGAGTCGCTCTCTGATTGGCTACACGGCACATTCAACAGGCAGCATGCTAGTTTCTCCTCAGAGCACACCACACATGCTGGGATATCGGGGCTTTACAATCCAACATGTTGAATATCCCCGATTTTAGGTCGGAGCGGTTGCAACGTCCTTCCGAGCGGACCAGAGCGCTCTTATCACACCACACACGGCAGGAATATCGGATAAGATTATCTTTAGAACTATTACGAGAATCGTAACACCCTTACGATAGTTGCAAGGGGAGAATCGGGGCAGAAATAGGCACGATTATCCTGCCGTGTGAACCAGGCATAACAGTTGGAGGAAGCTAAAAATCTGACATTACATTCAAACAGTTACTCAGCACTTTTCAGTAGTTTTTTCATCCTGTACTTTTCTCCTCTTACTTGAGCACTTATGTGGATGAGTACTTTTTACTATTACTTGCGTGACATTAATTCGAAGTAACTGTACTCTTACTTGAGTAGACTTATTGGCTACTCTACCCACCTCTGCAATCGATACCCTATTTTTCCGTACAATATTGTCCAAACAACCCATGGTGTACTTTATTGGCAGCACACGAGCATTTGTTGTTGACAGAAACTGCTTTTTTCTCAGGGGTATGAAATATAATCTCATAAAAATCTCGGTGGCCTACTTTCCCTTGTCTGTTTGCACCTTTTTATTGCTCTGGGCCGCGGCTGAAACCACCTGTTACAGACTCTGACAACAGCCTGGTACTGATATCTTACACCTGTGCCTCCTGGATTCACTTTCCCACCTTTTCAATGCCGCGTCCCAGGGGAGAAATTTAGAGAAAAGTTAGTATCACTCAAGTAATTACCTTAACATGACAAAAGAATAATAGTAATGACTGGGTGCCAAGGACAGTGAGATAGTAACTCTCTGTGTATGGAGATTGACGTAATACTTTGAGCCACTAGGTGAAGTCAAGAGCTAATGCAGCATTTTAAATATTGGCTATCATGAAACATGCACACAAAAATGAAAAAAAACCAAAACATTTAAATTAAGGAAAGAAAAAAATATACAAGTTTGGGCTTTACAACATTATCGTGCAATATTTGCTTTTTTAGATTAAACTTGTGAAATCATTTTGAATCACTAGATGGAGTCTTGAGCCCTTTTAACAGTGACTTTGACATAATAACCTATACAATAAAAAAGACATAGGAAAACAAAAAACATAAGTGTGCTTTTTGCTACTTATATTTACCAATAATGCTAGCTAGTATACAAAAATAGCTTTTTCGTGTTACAGAAATGTTATTTGTCCAACTGCAATTCCAGCACAAAATCAAAATAATTGGAAAATGTTACAAGCAACCTATTTATTTATATAATTTACAAAACTGTTTTGAAGGACATGCAGGTAAATGGCATATACCCCTAATCTAAGTGCTCCCTAAATAATAACTGAAACTTGAAACTCATTGAAAATGTAAATATTCAGTCATTGGTAGCACTTTACTGCACAGTCATAAGTAATGTCTATGTTAACACCAATCCTACCCCCTTATCCTAACCCTAACCATGAGTTACAGATAATTACAAGGGTATTCTAAATATTGTATTACTATCTTATATTATGCAAAATATGTTAACCATAATTACTATTGTTAATTACCTCTTTACCACAGTATTATTATATATTATTGCACCATATTTTTTAGCTCGCTGTAAAACAAAAAGGACCCAATTAATTTTTCTCACGATTTTGTTCAATTTCCTTGTAATAGTTTCAGTCATTTATACGAATTACAACATTTAGGCTACTGGTATAATTCTTATAGCTTTGGTAGGTGTTTCGTATGTTCAACTTAACACTACATACATTCACAAAATCAACCAAGTCTCAATGTTTACATGCATGACAATCTTCCTTCTCCTCTTCCTCCAGCAGATGTTAACCATGTTTTTACCTAAAATCGATGAAAGCTTATATTCACGACCCCCCTTACACACGCACCATAATCTTAGCTAAGTTTAACAAAGCGCTCCTTCTATTAACACTGACAGACATGGCTAACGTGTCATCACTTTTCATGTTAGCCTCAATATCATGTGTGAGACTATAGGACCATGTGTGTAGTAGATTGAGGACTAGGCATGGGACAATATTACATTTTTGTCTCATGATTATTGTGGCCATAATAATTGCGATTAATGATAATATCACGATAATTAAAAAAAAACAAACAAGTTACAAAATTCCCTAAAGTGCTAGTTTAGAATCTCAACAGTACATGACACTAAAATGTGGTATGACACTACTGTCACTTAAACTTTATAGGCTACTTTCTTGATACAATAAATTATCTGTTCATTGTAAGGTCTAAAAATCATTGAGGTGCAAATAAATGACAATAATTGAGATGAACGATTATCACGATGTTAAAAAATGAATTATTAATCAGTGTTTTTATTGCGAAATTATTGTATATTATCCCATTCCTTCTGAGGACCATAGATGAAAAGTAGCTTATATTTAAAAATGAAATGTCATGAGAAAGTGTTCATTAGTTCATGTGTGGGTAACGCTTTATAATAAGGTATGTCTATAAAGCATCTATAACACGTTAGTTAATGATGAACTAATTATTAACAAAGATGAACTAATTATTAACAAAACAGTAACACATATTTATAAAGAACTGGTTAATTTTGATACTTTATAAATGTTTTACAACTAAACACTATACTATATTAGTTAATGTTTACAAATGATGCATAACTAATATTAACATGGTATTTCCTAATTGTTTATAAACGTGTTGCTGTTTTGTTAATAATTAGTTGTTAATAATTAGTTCATCTTAATGGTGCGTTCAGACCGGACGCGACCAGCGCGAGCGCGAGTGATTTCTATGTAAAGTCTATGTAAAGGCACGTTGACGCGCGTCTAGAGGACCCGCGGTCAGATAGAGGCGAACAGCGCGGCGTGATGTGGGGTGTTTTTGCTAAGTGCGAGGAGCGAGAGGCGAACATGAGGAAATGCATGGGAGAAGGCGTAGGGCGGACAGAGAGAAAGCTGAGGGGCGGGACGAGGTGGCCAGGCAAAAACACCAGGGGCAAAATTTTGCTAGAGTTGGGAAAATTGAACTTTTGGCGTCTTTTCTCGCCGCGTTAACCAATGACGAACCTGCTTTTGACAGTGACGTGGTGACGACGTGGTGACACAGGAGGAGACACAAAGAAAGAGGAGGAGATTTCAGAAGTTTGAATGCAGTGAAACCAGCTCCACTGTTTGTCTGAACCAGTCCGGAAGATGTATTTAACATCTTTGGGCGTTTATAGAGACAGGAACTAAACTGATCTATTGCAGAGTCTACTGAGATAGTGGATTGAGTGATTAGATGGTTATTTGTGACTTGTACGTTCTGAAGCAGCCGTGATTCGCCTTTGGATCTGGTCCACTGTTCTTGTAACACATAAAGCACCAAACATACAAATAGGCTACAGAAATCATGTCATAAATACACAAACGATATGAGATTCAACAGGGCAGGCTATGAGGAGGGGATTAACTTTATTATTCAACCTGGTCCAGTCCGGGGTCTAGTCTTGGTTTAGACCTGGCCTAGTCCTGGTTAGTTCTGGACATCACTCTGTCAGAGCGGTCAGAACCAGTACACTATGGTCCTGGTTTAGATCTGGTCTAGTCTTGGTATAGTCCTGATTCAGTCCAGGTTTAGACCTGGTTTAGTTCTGGTTTAGTCCTGGCTCTGTCACTTGTCTCTCACTACATGCGCGTCTGTGTCAGCTGATGAAAGACTCCGCTCAGGCGCGAACGCAATCAGTTTCACCTGGAGTTTGAAGCGATTGTTTTCAAATGCACAGGCGTCCAACTAGAAGCGATAGGTGCGTTTTTTTTTTCTCGCTTCAAACGCGTCTGGTCTGAACGCACCTTTACTCTAATGTGTTAAATACATACCATATTATAAAGCGTTACCCATGTGTGTAGTAGATTCCTCTCCAGTGTTGACAGATGAGGGGGGCGGGGCCAGATGGGGGGTGGGCAGAGTCAGATGCGGGGGAGGGGGTTGGGGGGCGGTGGACACGTGTTCTACAAATTGTCCTTGACTACCAGGGTCCCTCAAGGGCCCATTTTCCATATCCGCCCGTGAACGTTGACCCCACCAACATTGATAAGGACATTGTTTTTATATTTAAACGAATCACTCAAAGAAAAGATGGCAAAGCATATGGTTTCTTATCCTTGTTTGCCCTTGATATTTCCCCACTACATGTCCGTATTGATTTCAGAGCCCTTTCATGAATTAATGATCTGCAGTGCGTGTGCTACTCCAGGCCGCGGAAACTTGGAAAATAAAACGCACCATATATTTTTTCCATCGATTTTTAATTCTATGCATTCATGTGAACTCCATGACCATGCTGGCCTATGTGGTAAATAAAGGAAAAGAAATGTTACTCAAAGAAGGAAACTTTATGCTCTAAGTGTAATGTCTATTAAAGCAGTAGTATGGGGGTTTCTGAAATTGGTTG
>JAVQKG010384688.1:0-14915 GCA_036025885.1 Hypseleotris bucephala | reverse complement strand
GGAATAGGTTTGCAATCCAAAAACCCACTATGACATGTAATAGTATTTCTACATCTTATCAACACAGCATTTTCAATTACTTTGAAATTTTTGGTTTCATCAAATAATCTGCTACAGTTAGACTGTTTGTGTAACTCAAATAGATTTTACTAGGGCGATTTAGATAAAGAATACTTAATTAAGCTAGAATAGTTTAACAATGATTGGTAACTTGTACAGATCTATAACAAGATTTTACTGATGACATGTTTTTTTAGATGATAAGTTTCACTCAGTGCCAGTGGTAGATTTTGTGATTTGGGGGTTCAAGGCAAACAGAAGACCCTCTATATTTGAAGAATTTTATGTCCCACCTAAAAATTCTGTTGATTTGTCAGTCCAAAACATTCAGATGGTTTAACTATACAGAGAAATAGGCAAACTGCCAAAGTGCATTTGCTTTGTAACGCTATTTTACAAAATTAAGTTTAATAATTACCAAAAAATATTTAATTTAGCCTTAATTTATGGGGCCTACTTTTGCCTAATGCTAGTACCACCTCTGGATTTACGACACCGAAAATATTACTTTATAACTTTATAATATAACTTGTTAGATTTGGTTAAAAATAGAAAGTATGGTTAAAAACTAAACTAAAAAGATTTAAGTGTGCACAAAACTAACCTAAGCCTATCAATTTAATTCCAACATTAAGAGCATGGATGTTTTCACAAAGATGGTGGGGCTCATGGTTGGAGCAATGTGGTTAAGAGTTTTTCTGAGGACAACAAAAGAGCCAGTGGTATAGTATGTTTAATGGGACAGGATGCATTAAAATGTATGTAGGAATGAGAGGTTAGGATAAGGGGGCAAGTGGGGGCAAGTAAAACTGAAAATTCAAGTTCAAGTCTATGATCCTGTATCCAGCAGTGTAGAGGATATACCATGAATACAAAACACATGCTTGCCTTTCAACTAAATCTTATGGCAGACTTCAAACAGTAGCCCTGATGTGACAAGACTTGTGAGAGAGTGTGTTGAAGATAGCAACAGACAAATAATATGGATCTTAGGGGCATTCGTTTGTTGAAAACACAGCACACAAAAATACTCAAAAATGTGAAAGTATCTAGGAGACAAAATGGCACTGCACTCAGACACACAGACAAGTAGGAAAAACATGTGTTCAAAAATTTAGATGGCAAGATGCATACTGGAGAGATGTAGTAAGTAGAGTATGTGGCAAATAAGTACAACAAATAATAATAATAATGGTTGAGTGGGATATGTTTCAAAATAGGTGGAGTTAGAATTAAACTTAAAATGTTGTAAAATAAATTATTATGTGGTTGTATATCCCTATGTCTGCAGTCAATTAGAAAAAATGTTAGGACAGTTTTTGGATGAAAAATATTTTAAAATGTAGTTAACCGTTTTACTGTAAGTAGTTGAATACTTACGTAAACATTTGCATGATGTATTTCCAGTTGAATATCTGAGTAAATTTAGACCTGGTTTAAAAAAATTGTTTAAATTTACTGTCTGTCTTAAACCATTTTATCAAACTATTGCCAATCATATTATCATTGTGGTATTCAACATAGTAACCAATCCATCTGGAACTATCAGAATCTTATATAGAGTACTGTCCTAATATTTGTGTATACATAGTTTGGCTGTCATCAATCAACTCACAGCATTGTCTTTACCCTGAAGCAAAGCATTCTGGGTAAAAACATAGACACAGCAGCAGCACTCCCAAAACAGTCCCAACCCCCTCTGCCCCTGTCTTTTGAGGGGGTCTATACTATACCTGCGAGGGCATCAAAGTTTCTCTCAAATGTGGGCAGTTTGTCTACATAAGCATCGTCTTCTGACAAGCCATAAGACAACAAAGCAAAACAAAGAAAAAGAAAAATCAAATCAAAGTAATGTAACCAAAATGAGGCAAGAAACCTTCCACAATGCCAAAATAATATTAAATCAACATGGAAAAACAAATTAATTAATTACGAGGGTATATGTCTAGTGTAATTTGTGTGTGTCTATATTTTTTTTGTCTACTGTCAATGTCGCTATCTGAACCAAGATTTGAGCCATTTCTTCACTTTTGTCTATCGATCAGATATTAAATGGAATATGAGTGAGATCAGTGCTATATTACTGTACAATGTACTTCATTGGGGCTACAGTATAAGCTTGAATATGTGTAAGTAAATGTCCATTGCACTGTATGATAGAGCAACTGGTATTTTATGCATTAAAAGTATAATCATAAGAAAAAGCAACTCAAGCGAGTGCACTAAACTCAAAATAAAAATAAAAAATGGAAAAAATTTACTTGAAAATCAAAGTTGGTTTTGCCTTACTCCAACAGTAAACCCAGATGGAGACATACCTGACACAGACACGGATAGCTCCTTGTTGACGGTGGGCGTGGTGGCTGCGGAGTTTGTGGAGGAGATGGAGGAGGTGCTCTCGGCTCGAGCCAATGGGGCGACAGGAGGAGGGCTCGCAGAGTGAACAGGGGGGCTGAATGGACGATTCTAGAAAGAGAGGAAATGTACAAAAAAACATTATATTTAAATGACCAAATCTTTGTTGATCATTTATATTTACATTGAAGTATACAAAAAGGGGAAACAAGTGCAACTATGAGAACAAGTATCTGGATAGGGATAGGGCTAATCAGATAATTTGTGATTAATTAGTTACAGTACTGAAATAATTATTAACTGGATTATACAGACTCAAAAACATGTCATGTGCGAAGAAGGAATGATTTAATTGGTTGTAATTAAGCTATAACTGTACCAAAAATATATATATATATATATTGCATTTAAGTTGAAAAACCCTCTTTGTCTGTAAATATGCTCTATCCCGAAGTTCGCAGGTGGCATCGTTTTAGCTTTAGATGATTCAAATTCTCTGACAAATCTTCTATCCAATGATTAACAGAGTAATAAAAAAATAGTTGACCGATTAATCCATTAGCTAAATAATTGTTGACTGTGGTTTTAAATTACAAACTCAAATGTGCTACAAGAATCTTTACTGTCACCTATTCATCAACAATAAGGAAGTATTTGCAGTCTCTTACCCCATCTTCAGGCGTGGGTTTTCCTGGAGGGAGTTTGGGACGTGACGGAGGCCGTGGAGGAGGTGGAGGAGGAGTGGGGTTCACTGAAGAGGGAGTACTAGGTCGCACCGGAGAGGACGAGCCTAGACACACAACCATT
This sequence comes from Hypseleotris bucephala, assembly GCA_036025885.1. Taxonomy (NCBI): domain Eukaryota; kingdom Metazoa; phylum Chordata; class Actinopteri; order Gobiiformes; family Eleotridae; genus Hypseleotris; species Hypseleotris bucephala. Next base: position 11,693 of record JAVQKG010384688.1, on the reverse strand, counting down.
AAAATACTGATTTAGACAATGGTAAACAGGCATTTCATTTAGCAAAGCAATAAATAGCTACTATGTTAGGCTACCATACAAGTACTGTAATGTTTATCTCAAAACTATAGACTTTTTAAAATGTTGTTTTCTGAAGACACTAAAGCCTTATTTGGGCCTACTTCGGTAACAGCCTTTGGAGAACAGAAAACTGAAGGTATGCATCGGTATGTATACTATTAAATACCTCTTAAAATAGCTAATTCCTCTTATACAGTAGTGTAGTTTAGGGCTGCACAATTTAGAAAAAAATATTGTATTTTGGCAGATATTGTGAGTGCAATGCGATTTGCAATGTTGTTTTTAAAGCAGCTGCAGTTGCTGCTAAATACACAAACTTTGCATTCAAATGGTTTGCTAACCCTGGTGTAAAACAGTGCAGAGTTTTTTTTTCTTTCTGAGCAATTTAATACTGATAATTATTTTAAGTTACTGTCAATAAGGTAATGCACAATTGTTTAAAGTTTGTAGAGGTAAAGATGAAAACATAATTTAAATCTGTTTATATTTAAAATCTCACCGCTGTTTGTTCCGGCTGTGGGCCCCGGTGACGACACGACTGCCCTGTACATGGGTGGAGGAGGGGGAGGTGTACTCCTACTCCCCGCTGTAGTGTCTTTGGGTGAACTGACAGTTTCACTATTGTCCTCTTTGGATTGGGAGATTTCTGGACTTTTGGGCTGTTCTTCCGGAGATGGGACAGTAGGTGGCGCTGGTGGTGGTGGAGGAGAGCGCGCTGTGGCTTCTTCTGTGGGGGGTGTGCTCACTTTCGGAGGCGGGGGACTGGTGGGTGAGATAACAGGGGGTGACTGTGGTGATGTAGTGGGTGGGGATGCTAGATCTTTTGGTGGAGGAGGTGGAGGAGGTGTGGACAGGGCTAAAGTCTCTCTGTCCTTGGGCGTAGATGGTGCCGATGGGACACGAGGCGGGGTGCAGTCTTCTGATGGTGGAGGAGAGGTTGGTAGTGGGGGCGGTGAGTCCTGTTTCGGGGGTGTAGAGGCGGGTGGAGGAGGCTGCTCTGGGACAGGTGGTGGAGGTGAAGATGGTGGAGGGGGAGGTGCTGGTTCTTTGGGAGGGGACGGAGAGCAGGGCAGAGGCGCGGCGGGGTCCTTTGGTGTGGCGGGTTGGTCTGAAGTCTCCTCACTGAAGCAAACCCACGAGTCGTTTGTGTCGTCAACAACAGGGGGTGCTGATTCCGGGCCAAAGATGTTGTCTAAGTCTGCTATTGAGGGCTTCCTGTTGATGCTGTCTGGAGAGGAATCTGTCATAGAAGAAAATTCGGTTATACATAAATATGGTTGTGGCAGTGGTGAAAACTAATAATAATATTTACATTTAGAAATCACATTTTTTCCATTATTCTATTCGGTTTGTGCATTTATAAGACAAAGACAAAGGAGTGTCTCATCACAAGTAAAAGTAACAAATGAAGTAATCGTGTGAAGAAAGATTTTTACCAGGATTTTCAAAGGAGCCAGCTGTCGGAGGTGAAGTTGGGACATTTTTGGGAGGAAGAGGAGGTGGAGCTGTAAAAAAGTGCCACAAGTTAAAAATCCAAAAGGTCATAAAAGAAAACTAAAAATAAGTGTCTCTTGACCTTATAAACTGTACAAATTATGATCTTTGTAAAAGCAAGTTACGTTGAAGGGTTATGTCAAGGACTCCTTAAAATCATGAATTAGCAAAAACAACATGTAATGCCATTTGATTTGCAGCATTCAAATACATTTTCCGAATTGACAATCCAAGCTGCCCCAAAATAAATAGCATTTTAACAAATCATATCATGCGTCACAGAACAGGCAGTCACCATGCCAGATGCAGGGAGGGAGGGTGTCTCACAGTGAACCCGTCCAATGTCGGATACAACCAAAAAGCATCATTTGGTTGTGATTCTTGTGAATGGCACATGAAATGAAACAGCGGTCTGTCAGGAGTTAATATTGACTTGATGTTTTTGTCAGTCACATGTAGTCGGGAGATTAGTTGGACGATGAGAAGGTTAATGAGGTGAGCTTTGAGTGGTCATTCCAGGGACAGTCATGTGACACAGGGTCATGTGACACAAGGTCATGTGACACAGGGTCATGTGACACAGGGTCATGTGACACAGGAATCAAAACTTACTTCCTGTCGGGAAGGATCTCGCTCCCCACACATCGGATTCAGACAGAACCACTAGTTTACAGGGAGGGACAGAACAGTCTATGTCAATCACAGGACCTACTATTCACTTTTCTAAATGGGGTTACATCAAATACAAAAAACTATTATGGGGGAATTATTTTCAATAGTAAAATGTGCACACTGTTCTCAGCAATAATTGTACATTTTTCATCACATCCAATCTAAATCTCTATAAATATCGACATATAGCATTCTTTCAAAGGGGAATACAATTTGCAATTTGTATGCAAACAGTGCCTAAAGTTTAATGGTAACTGTACTTTGGCAGCATTTTCTGTAAGCATTGATTGGATGAAAGCTACCTAATCAATTATAGACTTGAAAAGAAATCAATAAAGATGACTTGATTTAGAGATATGTTCCTAAATATATGTTGTGTTAAAAAATGAAGTCATAGTCTTGATAATGTGAAAATCATATTGCATTTTATACATTTAAGAAATTATTTTCTATACACCCAAAGCCTTTTTGTAACAAGTGTAAGGCATTGCAAAAAATACTAAGTGACACGTGTAATGCTTCTGCTTTTGAACAAAATAAAAAACTGAATTTGTGTCAGGACGATGTTAGCTATGCCTGACATAGCCGTTACATAACAGCTAAGAGCCCAACGGAAGCCTGCAGCGCTAATGCTGACAGGATTGGATAAAAGTAGGTGACGAGGGAACGGTGCATATTAACTAGGAGCACTGTGCTGATTAGCAGGACCTCTGGGTACAAACTACACCTCTGACCTCAGCTCAACGGATGCAATAGATCTGCAAACGCAAGCGGAAAATGGGAATAACAGGAATATAGACAAAAAGAAAGAAAGAACAAACCCTTTGATGCCTAAAAGAGACAGTTATCCTTCATTGTTTAAACTACACTACGGTATAACAGTATAAATATCAGCTTAATAGTGATTAACTGATTATTGATATAATGGTCAACTAATTTAGTAGGCATATTATTGTTAACTGGAGTATACAGACTCTAAAACATTATATTTGCTAGGGAAAATGTTTTACTTGGCAGTAAGTAAGCCAAAACCTTTGCATTTTAGATTAAAAAAAAACTCGATCCATAAATGCTTTATCCAGAAGTCCTGCAATGGCATAGTTTAACTTCACCTGGTACAAAATCTCCTATTTACTCACCTTTCGCTATCCAATAAAAAATAATAATTGCAGCCATAATATCGATACATACCTTCATTTTTCTGTTCTCCAAAGGCTGTTTCCAAAGGAGGCCCAAATAACGCTTTAGTGTCTTCAGAAACGGGAGACTGACTGTTGCAGTAACAAAAGAAAGACCAATACATGAATTAGCATAAAAACATGGGAAAATGATTAAAAAATATCTAATTATAAATATATCATAGAGTGTACCTTGGAGGCTGGGGTGCTGGTGAGGCTGCCACTACAGGTGGTCTGGGTCTGGCAATGTCTTCAACTGAAATGATAATTTGGGCTCACTTAGTCTGGTAATATTTGGTCTATTAAAATTACAAAACAACTTTCACTTACCGGAGGGGTTCTTTTTCAAAGCCTGTAATGGAAAAATACAATTAAATGTAAAGATATAGCCGCAAATTAATTCACAGCACACTCTGAGCGAGAAATCTACTACTAGCAACCAAAACTTTTAGCATTTAGCCATGTGCTTTCAAGTGACAGTAACTTGATATAAATAGTGAAAAGAATCAAAGAAATATGGTTGTGGCAAATCTACAAAGGTCAAATGCTGAATTTGGTCATTTTTTACATCCTACAAGATAAACAGCAAACCATGGCTTATGATATTTACAGAGAAAATTGCAGAAAGGGTTGAAATTGATAAAAGCAATGTAAAAGTAAATGCTATAGGCTCCCAATGACAGTAGTAAAGCTACAACGAGGAAACAGGCCACATCAGGGGAGAGGAAGATTGAACCAGACGAGGAGATGAAAAGACTAAAAGGAAGTACAAGACTTCAAAGAGCCAGCTGTCAAGAGTGCAAATGAGACCAGGCAGCTTAACATGGGAAATCTACAGAGGCGCTATAGTAGTCAAATTCAAAATATGGTAAAGGAATGTCACTATCCAAATTTGGTAATAGTTTGAACCACCAATATCTGACTGAAGCAATGAAATGGGCTTAGATATAGTGTGGTAAGCAAAAGACAGAAAGCATGTGACACATTTAGTTTAAGAAAGAAAGTAGAAAAGAGAAGCACGTACCGGGCTACGTCTCTGTGACCAGCAAAAAGGAAGAGAGAAGAGACACCTGGTCAGAGAGTGACAAATCAGTCAATTCATACATTTTACTGAATAAAGAGGGGCTAGTCTGGCCTGGGAGAGGTAATGCTGGCACTTGTATTTGGAGACAGGGCGGACTATGGAGGCAAAAAAAATATCACCCCAAAAATTCAAAGTGTTTTTTGTAATCTCTTGTCTATTCCAAAATTTTCTTCGGGATAAGTAAAGTATCATATCTAGGTAAATCCTTTGTCTTCTGCCAACTCCCAAGGGTCCTGGTTGCCTATGTAGCAGCTATGGGCCTGAGGCGGGTTAAACCAGAGCAATTAATAATCAGTTAATTGAAAGGCTGACACTTACAGACGGAAAACCATTTATTCTATTCACTCAACGCTTAGTACTCAATTTCTAGTTGCCAGTTGGTCTCATTAACAGCTATATATATATGTAGGACCTATTTACATTGTAAGTGGTTGCTGGATGATCCCAAGGCTTTTGCTGTCATTTGATTTAATATGGAAAGCATTTTCACTATCATCTTGCATTGATGTTTTAATTATTTTACATTTTGCATTCAAATATGGCGTTTTTTGCTGTGTTATACCGCTGTTTAGCATTGCAACTTCCATATGGGTCTCTTATATGTGATCTGATTTGACATGGCAAAAACACTATCATTTTTTAAGTAATTTTTAAGCAGTTTCGCATCCAAATATGACTTTTTTTGCTGTGTAATGCTCCTGTTGTTTAGCATTGCAACCTCCATAAGGGTCTCTTAATATCTGCCCTTAGCATACCAAGCCTCCATAACTGTAGCTCATGTTCCAGTTGTGCAGTGAGCCATGAATGATGACTGTGATGCAACGAGGGGCGGAACATGCAGCAAGGAAGATGTGATTTGATTGGATGGATCTGATGCAATGTAAATGTTCGCCATCTCTTTCCCATATGTATCAATAAACAGGATGTTGAACTATCAGCATTATGGCAGGACAATTTATTTTATTGTGAAGAGGAATACATTTTGTGGTAATATAATGAAACCCCTTAATCAATGTATGTAAACAGGATGAGAAATTAAGCCTATTGTCATTTATACTATATATTTAGCAAATGTATGTACAAATAAAATGGTAAGTCATGCATTTTGGAAAGTGTCAAAAATGAATCAAAAAATTAACTAAAGACATCACAGCAGCGTGCACAGCCAGGCTTACCGGACTCCTCTACAGGTTAGCATCATTAGTGGCAGCATAAGATTAACAAAAAGGTTTTAAAAAGAAGCAGAAAGAATAGAATAATTAGAAAGGGTGCACTATATCAACATCTGCAAAAAGCACAGTGTGTACAAGGTAAAAATCATTAATAAAGCTGGTATAGTACTATCACTCTGTCCCTCACCCACTCAGCACTACTCCTCCTGACATGCTGTAAGCTTTGGCAAAGACTCTATGTAAAATATCTGTCTAAATTGAATACTTGTTTACAAATAAATATTTTTTGCAAAAAGGGCCAAATAGCAAACACCAAAAAAGCACTGTCTTTTCTACAGTTGCTGCCAAAGGTTTTGAGACACTTCATCAGTTGTATGGCAAAGTATGACTTTTTTTCTAAGAACTTTTTTTGGAATTGAAAATCACTAGCAGAGTCAAATATTGAAATTGATGTCAGCAAAATGTAATATCTCAAATTTATATACATTATAATAGTTGGAAATCAGTTAAATAAGGTCAATAATTTAATAATACAACTATTACATTTAATTGGATAGGTTAACAACATCCCAAAGAAATGTGCTGCAGCTAACTTGTTGATTTTTTAAAGTTTCTAAAGCATATACCCATGACTGTATGTCTGCAAAAAGTTATAGTAAAGCCCTGCTATCATCAACTGTTTTCTAAAAGTCTGAACATAGCTTTATCTAAGTAGAGATAGTTTTGAAGGAAGAAGTGTTTGCATTCAGAGGCCTGTGAACACTTGTCTTTTTTATCTGACTATTTTACTGTCAGTCCAGAGCCAAGGTTGCTTAGCATTTTCAGAGTGGGAATGGGAGCTTGTGTGTGAATAGTGCAATTTACATGAGAGGCAACTGGCTCAATTGAACTGGGTTGGTAGCTAAAGGCCAGCACCAAGCTTTACATACGGGATGATATTTTCAGGCTAAATACAAAGACATGTTATTGATTTTTTTAGGTTCCCAACAACAAATCAGCATATCTCTAGTTTGCAGTTATTTCTATACTGATTTGGAATATAGCAATTATGTCAGCTGAACCCCTTTTATTATTGAGACTTGTCTGTTACATACAGTATTTTCGGCCATTTAAAATACAAAAATAAAAAGTAGCTAATAATTTGATACTAAATAGCTAGCTTTATTTTTTAAGTTAGTAATAATGACTGTCATAAAATAGACAAACAATATATAAAGAAAAGGTCAAATTAAATATAAAAAGTAATTTTAATATTTCTAAAACTAAAATGAATTATTTTAAAGCTTTTGTTTATGTACTATGGCCCTACATTTTGTTACACATGTGCTTTCTACACACGTGGCAATAATCGTTAGTGATATATGGAAAGAAATACACAACTGACCAGGCTAGCACAGTCAGTGGGTGAACACACTGCTGCTTCTGAACTAAATTATTGAGACCAAAAGCTCAAATAACCACAAACAATCTCTCCGTACGGCAGACTATTGTGCTTACTTTCCTACCTGAATTATTTACAGAGGACACCGTAGCTAAAGCTCCTCAATGAAGAAAAGCGGTCAGGAGATGAAATGTAGGGAAGGTTCAGAAAGTAATATTGCAAAATGAACGTTACTGCAATGTCACCAAATGCAATGTTCGTATAGCAAAAATCCAAATACATCACATACATGGTCTTTAAATTGACATTCCACTTTTGTCTTGTTTATTCCTCTTTTAGTCTAAACATTTTCTTTTGAAGCAATGTGAAATAAAGAAACAATTTCTGCTTAATTTGAAGATGCATCAAAATATACACTGGCTGCCCCCCCAAAAAATGGATTTAACTAAGCAAACCTCCTGTAGTTGGCCCAAATAATGAGGTCAACTAACTTCCTGAACATACTGAATGACCAGGATCAAAGTGTGAAAATTCACAACTGGCCACCACAGAGTCCAGACCTTTACCCCATTGAGAATCTTTGGGATGTGCTGGAGAAGGCACATCATCTATACAATACAGTATTGTTCAAAATGTGTTGCAAAAAGGCTTGAATTTAGACTTATCAATGAGTCACTTTAAACAAGAGCTTCACACCCTGTTATTTCGCGACAGTGTTAGATGGGTTGTGTTGTTGGTGGGACATCTGCCTTGTGTTAAAGCAACTGAACTACAGGACAAGGACAGTACTGACCAAAAAGCATCTGAGGTTACTGATAGGAAACCATGCTTAACAGAATCATATTAGATTAAACATTTCATTGGCCACTTTATTAGGTACACCTGTCCAACTGTGGATAATCTGAGATGTAAATCCATCCACTACTGTCAACCTAGTATCTGTTAGCATGCTGTTGTGGTGTATTTCAGCATCAGTAAAGTTACCTTAACTGAAATACTGGTTGTTGCTAATTTTGCTGTTATGTAATAGATTTGTTTATTTCCGAGTTAACAACTGGAACAACTGGATATTTTGTCACTATTAGCTCCAACTTCTGAGGACAACTGGAAAGCAGCATTAGTGACTTGGAAGGGTGATCAAAGTAGATTTTTACATTTCTACAGTAAAGTGAAAATATCCAGTGAGTGGCACTACTGTGGGCAAAAAATCTTTGTTGATGTTAGAACTTAAATGGAAAATGGTTATACTAATTTCACTTAATAGAAAGGCAACAGTAACACTTAACAACAAGCAGAGGGGCTACAAGATGCAGAAGACCACATTTTAGCTAAAAGATCAACCTAATAAAGTGGCCAGTAATGCGCAAAATAAGAACAGGTTACACTTTCACTTACGCCCACATTACAGAAAAGCCAACACGAATGTTCAAAGGTAAGACGACATGCAAAGTCAAGAAAGCAGGACTTGAATGCCACCTGACTACATTGTTGTAAAGAGATGGCACACACTGATAGGACATGGAGGGGGCGGAGCTACTAACCAGTGGTGACGGGGACAAGGCTATGTTCCCGATAGAGGCTTTGAGTTCGTCCACTGAGGGAGCAGAGATGACGCAGTCTGGAGGGAGGGGCTTGATCTTGATTTTAAACTTTCTCCTCTGCTCCTCCTCCCCTTCTGACTCATCCGAGGAGAAGAAGTGAGTCTTTTTGGGAGCAGGTGAGATCACAGGGTTAAGGGAAAGTCACAAAATCTTTCAACAAAAAATACAGTATGGTAAGACTAGAAAGCACTCGGAGAACGCAGACCTCCGCCAAGGCAGCTCATTTCCACGGATCTCTCCAAAAAAGAAACCATTAAGCTTGTTTCTGGGTAATTTCGGACCTTTGATCCCTCAAAATTCCATCCAAATCAGTGCAGTACTTTGATAAAGTTGCTAACACATGCCATTCTTTAAAAGAAAAAAAATACGATCCAAAAATGTAATTTATTGTTTCTAGTGCCATTCCTGACATTCCCTGAAAATCCAAATTCGTTCAGTAGTTTTGGCAAAAAGTTGCTCAACAGACATGCGGACAAAAGCTGCTGAAAATATTATCTCTTAAAAAAATGAGTTAGCAACAAATATTCAGAAATTTGGGGAGTTGTGGAAATATACAAACAAGAAATATTTGAACGATGACAAAAAAAAGGATATCTCCAGCCTCCTCATCCTCATCCTCGGGTCTTATACTGTAGCCCTCGTCATCCACCTCTGGAGAATTCTGAAACAAATCAACAGCAAAATGTATAATTTAGCATTATTTATGTTGACATTAACACTATGTGGCTGGATATGGTACACAAGAGGAACTAAAAAAGTTGGGTAGCACTTTTCTTTACAGCTCGGTAATAATGTGGTAAAAGTGTGATAATAAACAAGTAATAAACAGGTACCAGTGTTGTTATTATGGTTAATTTTCAAGTCATTTCTATGTAATTACCGACTCTAACGCCATATCCAAACCCTAACCATAGACTACCCATAATTATTTGGTTAATTCATTATGCTTCTTACTTGTTATCATACTAAAAACATTGCATGAAATTACAAGTGTAATTACATTAAAACTACCTGATAATTAACCATAATTACTATATTATTGCCAGTTTATTACTTTTTTATTACATATAAGTGTGACCAAAATAGTTGAGTCATAAATCGTAATTGGGATATAATTAAAGTAAAATTGCAGCTATTTTGCATTTGAGCTAAACTTACATATCTGTCCCAGTCAATATCTCCATAGAAGCCATTTGGGGCTCCATTTGTCCTTTTCTGAGACTGAAAAAGAGAAAAAATAAATTCAAACAGTTATTAAAGCTGTAAGTAAAGAAATCATTTTGTTTATGTTTACTATGGGACTTTTGACTACTAATACAGCTAGATTCTCTATTAGGAGTGTTCTTTGGGTTTCTTCTAGCTGCTACAGACTATAGTGAGGTTTCAGCAAGACTAAATGGTGAAAAATGATCTACAGAAACTACTCCAACGTAGTCTAGGAGGTGCAGACTTCTAATCTAAAATCTATTCTCATTAAGAGCTACATTTAATACCGATTCAACCTCCTCTGGCTCCTGGTAGATAATAGAAAAAGGCAAAATTATCATGTATCAGTTAAGACTTAATGAATAAATTGAAAGATGAATATAAATATTTTTTCTGTCACTTACCCCTTCTCTGTCTGGGGAACCCCTGTGAAAAAAGGAAATTAAACATGTAAGCATTTTAGTATCAAGTGCTTGGCTAATTACTCAAGCATTCATTAAAAACCTATTAGACTCTTCAGTGGGTTAGTCAATAATTCACATACTAAGGCTTATTAATGTTTATTGTAGATGCAAATTAGGCAGATGCTGTTTAAAATTTGCTTCTATAAAACAGTTAGTGTCATCTATAAAAACATTTTCCAAGTATAAATGGGAGAGAGTCAAAACCACATTACAAAATAGACATGCTGGCCACTTTATTAGGTAGACCGGACAAATGCAGCCAGTCACAAGGCAGCAACTTAAAACTGTATTTATTTAGGCTTTACAAAATGTCAAAAAGGTAAATTTACTGTATGTAGCTGATTGAATTTGAATGTGGGAAGGTTGCTGTTATGAGTATTTCAGAAACCCAAAAATGTAAAAAAAATAAATAATAATAATAATAATAATAATAATAATAATAATACAGTGAGTTTCAATTCTGTGGGCAAATTGCAAAAGACCAGATTGGTTTGAGATGAACGCTTAAACTGTCACTAGTAGCAATCAAGGTCTGCAGAAAACCATCAGCATAGGTCTACCTAATAAAGTGGCCAGGCAATAACAAAAGCACTGCATGTAAACAATTGTGCCCATCAAATATTGAAGCTTTTAACTTACGTGGAGTCATTGTCTTTCTCTTTCTTCCGTATCCCGAAGGCCTTCCTGGTACGTTTTTTCAATCCTAAAAAGATCAGAGAAGCCATCAATTACTGCTTTCGTTACAAGACAAAACTTAAAGGTGTTTGAATATTAGTTGAAGCAAAGGTTAGATGGGATGGGCTGTCCTGCATCATCGGAGAGATAAAAGCATCGTATTCATAAATAATAGAACAACTGTAGGCCCATCGATTCTTGTGAAGACAAAAACTGTCCGCTCCTAAAACTAAGACTGAAGGCCTAGTAATACTCCAGACACCTTTTCTGACACATTAGGCAAAGAATCAATGAGGTATAAGCAATAGCCTCAGACAGCAATAGATTGGAGAGATCAATATGTACAATGCTTTTCATAGATTTTAAAAAGCATGCAACCAATGAGAAACAACAATTGTCATATTTTATGCACTCTCACAATAAATCAGGTCTTCACAAATTTGAATACTGCATACAAAATACAAAGAGCTGGTGCTTTTTTGGTTCCAACAAAGAGTTCCTATGCAAATGCTCAATCCACAAAACCCTTAAATATAAATGTATCATTTGTTACATTACTAACCTTACGTGAAACTATCTGGCTCTATCTGTCAATGACAATCCATTAAAAATATACACAAATCCATAACTGATAATATTTCTTATCTTCAAAAACTAGCAATTACACTAGCAAAGAAACATAACACACAAGCAGAGTGACTGAATG
>JAVQKG010384673.1:0-10530 GCA_036025885.1 Hypseleotris bucephala | reverse complement strand
TTATTCAACGCTATGGCAACATTTACTAAGAAACGAATTTTCTCTCTCTCTGTTATGGTCTTTGACAGCTTTACTAATTTAGACCAATTTAGACCTAATTCTTGATTCAACTTTACTGGTTCAGTGTGTGCTTGTGTCTAGGCCTGCTACTTCCAGATCCAACAGGAGTCAATGATGTAGCAGTGAAAATGACAGAAGGCAGACACACAACAAGCAAAAGGTTTACAAAAGGAGCTTCAAACTAAATATTTCAGTGACTTTTCCCTGTAAGGTTTGGACACACTGCCCTCTACTGGTTCTTCAGTCTACTCCACTGTTCACCACATTTGCTGTATTCAATGATTCACAGAAACACTATGTACAATATCATTAATGTTTAGTGCCAAAAACTCTAAAATAGTATATATAATAGATATGACACTCATCAGCAAGAATTTAGCATTTACATACAAAAGTTACTATTTATTTTACAGTACCTAGCATAGCATTTTCTATATTTTTAAAGGGAACATGTTGTGTGCTAGCTTGTTTTTGCACTAATTTGTAAAACTACTGGAGAAAAATATATAAGCACTAAATAAGTTCATGGAAAAACACTGAATTGTAAACTTATGAGGGATGTAATATGCAAAGAACATGATAGTTTTTTTGTTTTGAATATGAGATTGTAGTGCTATTTTTGAGATTATGTAGACTGGACTAAAGCAATAATGAAAAGTTTCTATGCAATACCTCTATACATGCTTTTTATATATACTACAGTTTGAAAAGAAAAGGGATTCAACTATTTGTACAGATATATTTTAGCTACCAAGTGTGATGTTCTCTTTGACCATAGAAACTACATATTAATTTATATACCGGTATTTCATTTTTAGATTGAGATTATGCATGTCAGTTAACACTGATAAGAAAGTTACAGTGACCAGTGCATTAAAGTTGTAGTACCTGATTTGGGGCAGGAAAATGTATCAACCTCTTGTCACAGGCGCCCACAATCTAAAAAAAAAAAATTAGCTGTAAATTTTGAACTAAAACATCAGCTCCCTCACATTATTCCTGATAGATTCTAGTTCTGGATAAAAAATGTTTCACCCATTTATAGCGCTCCTGTACTGTGAAAACGTGATTGGTTGAAAACAATTCAAGTCCCTACATGCTAAAACAAAATACATATAATTAATACTTATAATACAGCCCACAGACTTCTAGTATGCTGTACTATTGTGTAATTTCTCAAATATTAAGTAAAAATATCAAGTACTGCAGCTTTAAAACAGGTATTTAAAAAGCAATACTATTTCTATACATTGTAATGTCAAAATGAGATCTACTTTATTTATTGCACCTTACACTGTGTATACTGTATCGGGGAGGCTGGTTTAATTTCATTTTTACATTTTTAACAACGGCAAAAGGTCATTTCACTTCTGTAAAAATGTACATTATGCACATATTTGCATTAACAGTAATATAGTATAATACATACATCATTGTAGTGTATGTAGGGCTTTGCATTTAAAACAGAAGATAGTTTTAAACTAAAGCACTTGTTACATGACTGAATTTATTCCACAAAACATCACTATATTTTTTTTTAAATCATCATCTTGATACGATGTGTGCTCACTGTGCAGAAATGAACAAAAAGGCAAATACATTTAAATGGAGTATTACCATGTACTGTTTGGTAATAGTTGTAAAGAACATACATATTAGTGTTTGCAATAAAACTGAAAGACTAAATCTTGTCTGGCTTGGTCCTATATTGTAATACATTAATTAGTGCATAATAAAATATAATAAAAATAAACATAGTGTGGCAAAAATATTGAAACATTGAATTAAATTGTGTATAAATAGGCTATATATACAAATTCTTGGTCAGGGCTAAACCCGAGCTAAACCATATTAAAAACCTAGGTCAAGACAGGAACTAAACCAGGACCAAACGGGGTCTAAATCAAGATATAACATGAGGACTAAACTAAATCCAATCCAGAAATAAATCTAAACCAGGGCTAGACCAGGGCTAACCTAGAACAGGTCTAAACCAGTTTTATTTTGTTGAAATATTGCCTGAACCTTTATGTGGCCTTTTGGTCAAATAACCCTTGGGTAAGAAATTGCATAATCGACACTAGATGGCGCTGTTACCTTTTCCTACTTCAACAGTGGCCTATATGGTATGATACATGATGTGATGAACTTAACCATCGTAATGAGACATCCCAAAGTAGCAGTGGCGTAACTTAGAAATGTGGGGCCCCAGTTTCTGTATAGCATTTAATTGGGTCCCTGTAGTAATGTGACTGATTTAAATGTGGTTTAGACCTTGATCTTGCTTAGTCCTGGTTTAGAGCTGGTCTAGATGTGTTTTAGTCTTGGTTTAGTTTTGTTTTAGACCATGTTTAGTCCTGGTTTAGACGTGTTTAGTGCCAGTTAAGACCCTTGTTAAGATGTGGTCCCGACATATTTTAGTCCTGGTTAAGTTCTATTCCACCTTGTTTAGTCCTGGGTTAGACCTGGTCCCTGTTTTGTCCAATTTTAGACCCTTGTTAAGTTGTGGTACACGTTTTTTTTGAGTCCTGTTTAAGTTCTTTTCCAGAGCTTGTTTTGTCCTGGTTTAGACCTACTAGGCCCTGTTCAGTTGTATTGCCCTGCATAATAATTACCTACTACTATTGTTTTCTCACACCTCCATCAAACTAGAACAATCCGGATCTAGCATGCAACATAGCTACTGCGATATTTTACCTGGCTTGCGCGCATTTAAGTTACCTGAACCTTACCTGTATGGCCTGATGTCACCGCTTCCCCGTTCGGTCTCGCAGACGGACACCTGGTTCTGTAACATAAGCCGCCATCTTTAAATTATTCACGTTCAGAGTAGTAACGTTAGAGACATGAGAGGTGCGACTAAATTTAGACTTTAGCGAATAATGAGCACCACACACTGAGGTAGAGGTGTGAGCGTGTCTGCGACTAATTAAGGAGAGAGTGACCATTGCTTGTCAGTCAGGGCGGCACAAACAGGCTCTATTTGACATTTAAAATTAGGCCTAGTGCTGCATCCAAGCATACTTCCACAGTATTTAATGCACTATACTTTTTACTTGACTAATATTTTTGAAGTGATAGTACAGTAACGTGAGTAAAAAATTGGAAATCAAGAGTGTAGCATAATAGCAGGACTACCTGTACCCACCGTGAATATTATCTAGGTAAGGTAAAGACTTGGACGCTACTTTTTTTCAGAATTTTAATATGCTACGTAAACATCAATAATCTTCTAATAGTCCTTTGTCATGAATTGATACTAAATAACAATTTGTCAGTTACCTGCAACAGTGCAACCAAAATGTGGATAACACTGTATTTATTTTGTATTTAAATTGTATAACCTACAAATTTCAAATAGTTGTAATCTCAAAACATGGTCATCATTTGTTTTGTTATTTTTGCCCCATAGTATTTTAACATTCAGGAAAGAGGTGAGTGATAGGCCTACCATTTAGCCTAGCTTTGTTGTATGCTTACTAAAACTGACCACTGGCAGCAAATCCAACTGAGATAACAAACACTATCTGCAGGCTGCTATCATGTTGTGTCTGTTTGTCTTCTGAGGGTCAATGACCTTTCTAGGCCACCGTACACATGGCTACTGTTACTGTAAAGTCAAAACAACTGGCTTGCTCCATTCTTCAATTTTGCGATCATTCATATAGCTTTTTTGGTGGTTCGTTCTGTCCTGATTGGATAAAAATTACATAATACCTGAAAACAAACAATCTGACAATGAAGCAAGATGGATAAATTGTCTTGCGTAAGGACACAAAGGCAACATGCATTTGTAGAGAGGTTTAAACTTTTTAAACTACACTAAGCAACTGGTGCTCTTTCAATATTGGCATATACAGGCAATGTGCTATTTATCCAAATGGTTCCTCTTGAAAAAAAAATGTGTTTAAAGGGGTAGTCCATAAGTTTAAAAAAATATTCTGTATTCTGTGGAGGCTGGAGGAGGGACTAAAGTAAAACTCGACTACTATTGGTCAAAATGGTCAAAGTCTGATTTGATGTTGCTCTAGAGGGCCTGGAGGGACTAAAGTAAAATCATTATTATGACAGATTACCTACTTTACATCATAAACCAGGATTCAATAAAGAATTTTCTGACTTTTTTTTTAATTTTAGGAAACTTACAGACTACTAATTTAATACTACATTTCTTGATGCTAGACTTTTGCATTGTCTCCTGTTTCTTAATACTTAAACTATATTCACCTATATTATTCACTATATCCGCATAGAGGCAGGGGTTGATAATAGAAACAACACTGTTGCAACAATAATCCTTGCTGCAGGTGTGAGTGTTTTGGAAAAGTCAAGATCGCAATTAATTTCTTTAGATGTGACTTAGTTAAAACCAGCAGCATTATAGAGGACTTGTTGATGCAGGTTTTAGCGGGTTTGTTTGATGCTGGGATATTTTTTCCATATAAAACACATCAGTTCTGTGGTTTTAAAAGTACAGTAAGAATTTATTAACTTTTATAGACATGTGAAGCAATGCGATGTTTATATATCTACTGTACACAAAATACTGGTAATTAGTGATCCCTAATCTTCTTGACAAACCTGATTTTGCTTCAGATGGGATCCATTGCATGAACATGAAACCAAAACATGTCAAATATGCAAATCTCCAGACAACAATGAGGGCTGGGAACCAAAGAGTCCTGGGTAAGACCTTAATCCTAGCTAAATCCTGGTTTAGATCTAGGTTCTATTTTTTCTACTTCAGACCTGGTTTAGTCCATCTTTTAGTTCAGATCTAGTCCTGGTCTTGATTTAGATCTGGTTTGGTCTTTGCTGATTTAGTCCTGATTTAGACCTGACGTGACATGTTAGTGGTGGACCTGGTTTAGTTCAGAATTAGTTCTGGTTATGTAAAGTTTTAGTCCTGGTTGAGCCCAATAGTTCAATCTATTCTTTCTGCAGGTTTAGTCCTGCTTTATATCTGATTTAGACCTGGTTTAGTTCTTTTACATTTTTCTGTCATAATCCCCATTTTATTTCTAAGGGTTTAGTTCTGTGTTATAACACTTGGTACAACAACAACGACAGCTTGCATAGTACTTATATAGCACTTTTCTGGAGACCCTTTACAGAGATGCTTTACAGTTGCCTTATTCATTCACTCCACTGGTAGTGGTAAGCTACTTGTGTAGACAGAGGCATGGCTGCCAGTCTGCACATACAGTCCCTCCGATCCCCACCAATCACACAACCACATTCATTAATTAGACCTTTTATAATTGATTTAGGCTCAATTTAGACCAACAAAACAGGACATTAAGGCCAAATCTTCACCAAAAAGAATCCCTGCTCTATTGTATATTTGTATCTTGTAAATATTGCTTACAAAATCCTCCCCCCTTAGTCTCTGTTATAACTCCAGTCTCGTGTCCAGTGCTTTTGAAACATAATTGAATTAGTCTGTGAGTTACTGGTGTTGACTTGTTAATGACTCACTGTGGTCCTGACAGCTTGTTTAGACCTAACAGTGCCAGTAAAAACCATAAAATATACATCCACGTGCAGCTGCTTGGCTCAATGTTAACTCAATGTATAGTATAGGCAACTGCATTTATAGGACTGCCACTTTGTATGGGGGACATTAATCATAGGTTTTCCACATATGTCATACCTAAATTAAATAGCAATGATTTAATGTACACATTTTCAACATGCAATAAATTAAAATGGTGAGGCAATACAGGCCAGTGTTTTGTTTTTTACTCCGAGGACTAAACCAGGACTAAACTTGGGTAAAGTAGGTCTAGACAAGGACTACACTAAAGTAGGCCAGAACAAGGACAAAACCAGAACTTAACCAGGTCCAAATCAAGGGTTAAACCAAATCTAAGCAAGACCAATACAAATAAACTAGCTCCAGACTTAGACTAAACCAGAACAACTTAACGATGGGTCTACAAAATTCACATTAATTCTAGGTCAATACATGGGTTAATGTGGGTCTAAACCAGGTCCCATCCAGATCAAAATCACATTGAATCTAGGTCTAGATATAGTACTAAACCAGGTCTAATCCAGGACTAAACCAAATCAAAATGTCATTCAAATCAGGTTCAGGCCTAAACCAGTTGTTGTTACGAGATTACCTTTACTGTGTTTTTGTTATTTATTTATTTTTTTTTTTCTAAATAATCTTACTACAACCTCTGTTCATCCCTTTCAAACAAACAAAAGCTAAATTAAACCTCACTGTGACTTGACCCAGTTGTATGGTAAGAATTTGAACATTGCTAAAAATGTCTTTTTTCCACAAACATATTTCATTTGAACCACCTGCCTGATGCTTCAGTGATGCATTTTTTGGGCCACAGGGTATAAAGCTCCATCCCAATCTTCATATTCATCATATTTTTATGTCTGTCAACCTGTTGCACTTTATTTAACCTTTTATTTAACCAGAAAAGTTACCACTGAGAAACAAAAACATAATTGCATCAATGAAACCTGCACTAATGTTTTGGTCCTGGCTTAAAGAGACAGACAGGTGCCTAATTCAAGCATTTGTTAACAGCTTGTATTAGATTACTATTGTGTTTGATAAAGATGCATTATTGTCATTGCAACAAAATATAATTCATTAGTACTGTCAGTTCAGCTGGTGTGTGTTATTTATAGCCCATAGATTTTATTTGAACTTACAAAACATAAAATGGTAAATCACATTGTGAAATCTGCAAAAAAAAAAAAAAAACATATTATAAGACCTTTAACGACTATTTTAAAACGTCTCAAATGCTAATGTCTTTTCTTATCCTAGTATACAGTAGCTTCCCTTTGGCTGACTCTACTAAAATGCTGCAGTCTCTGAGAACAGTGGAGGTCAGTCAGTTCAAGTTGGCACTGGTTCAAACATTCACTTTCTCCTGTCTCCTGATCACATGATTGTATTTGGACAAGGCCAGGCGGTCCCAAAAAGACACCCCACACCTAATAGTTTATCCTTGTTTTCATCAAAAAGGATCCCGTTTAGAGGTACAGTATTGCCCCCCCTCATATTAGGCTCAGCATATTAATACATTATAATTGTGTCTGTCCTGAAACAACCGTGGTACGTTTGCTGCAGTAAACACTAGTGCCAAGGACATTAAATTAATGTGGATGTTTGTTTCTTTGCAATAAAAGTGGGATGAATAGACTTGTTTGTGAAAGACTGGAGCCCAAATATTTCAGATGAGAACAGCCAGAAGTCACACTCATGTCTACAAAAGGACATTGGATAGGATGAAGACAGGACAAGGCTTTAAGTAATTGGGAATGAAACTGGAAATTACTAAAAGATAGATGTTTTTATTTTTTGGTAATGCGTAATAGAAGTATTGCACTAACACAGTAAAAAAAAGCTAACCCTTAAAATATGACATAGTGGCCAGTTTTCTATACTTTCCCAATTACCAACTGACA
Source organism: Hypseleotris bucephala (assembly GCA_036025885.1). Classification (NCBI taxonomy): domain Eukaryota; kingdom Metazoa; phylum Chordata; class Actinopteri; order Gobiiformes; family Eleotridae; genus Hypseleotris; species Hypseleotris bucephala. Next base: position 3,027 of record JAVQKG010384673.1, on the reverse strand, counting down.
ACCAGCTACAATCTCTCTGGGTGGAGTCTGCGTGTCCTCCCCGTGTATGTGTTGTGTATTATTTTCCCTAATCAATGTGAGCGTGAATGGTCAGTGGATGTCTCTGTGTCAGCCCTGTGACAAACTGATCTTTATCCAAGATGTGTCTCGCCTAAGGCCCATAGTTGCAGAGATAGGCCCCAGTGACCCTCAATGCAGAATAAAGTGTAACTCACGTTGGCTAGGAATTATAGTGGACATGTGCATGGAATTTCTACGTAAATGCTACCAAATGTGATTTATCAGTTTTTCTTTTAAACTTTTATTAAGATGTAATTCAATTATTCATTAAACCAAATCTAAATTCTAGTGAAATAGTGTTCCTCCCAAAAACTTTAATTACTATTTAGAATAGAGCTCTGGGAATTTTAAGAAATTTCATGCCACTTTGATAGGTTTATCCAAAATAATATTAATTAACAGAATCAAACATATTTAGTGGTATTTGAAACAGATATTGAAAACACATGACTTTTTAGATCGGTAGGCCAACCATTATTTTAGAGGACACAGCACAGAAATCAGCCATTTAATAATTAATGATTAATTTAATTATTTATTGGGCATTTTAGATATAGACATTATTCATACATCATGTTATATGTTTTTTTTTTAAACGCAGCGTGCATAAATTTAGCATTTTGTTTTGATCTTCTTCCATTCTGTAAAAGTCTGAAATAAGGCAGCGTTTTTTGAGATGACCTAGATTTTACAGTGCCAGAAACACTAACTTGGTTCACTCCTTGCAAGCCTGATATTTGTCCAAGAGACCAAAGGGCAAGGTGATGGGAGCTTCATTCACCCTGTTAACCCATTAAGCCATCTTATTGACTCCAAAAGCCATTTAATTATACCAAAAAGATGCATTGATCCCCATACTGGTTGTTTTCCATTGACACACAGTACATTAGGTGCATTGATAGTAGTAGCCCTTTAGTCATTTTCTCAGCTACTGGTTGCTACTTATTTTCTTTTTTGGCGGATCATCTTGTATCTCTTTCCAAATCCTGTTTCTCTCCTTTACGTGCACCTTCAAAACTCACCCCATTAAGACATTTGGGACCCTTCACAATAAGGGCCTTGTACACACCTCAACATTAATTAACATTGCATATCCTGTAGGCAGTGCATGGGTTTTGGGGATATTTAAAAGTGGTCTAAAGGAATTTGCTTGGGGTTATGGTGAAATGTGTACCCCCCTTGTATATACAGTGTGGACAGTGGTGTTTGGTCTGGCTGCAAAGAATTTAAAGATGAATGTCAGTTTACCCAGGTGTCACTGTGAATCCTGGCACAAAAATACAAGTAGTCAGCAGCTCGAAAGCATATGTTTGTGTACATAAAGTCAATAACAGGAAATATAGAAAGATTGTTTTTTTAAAAGGTGTGTGAATGTTGTACTCACAAAATGAAGTCCAAAAGGACACATTTTGCAACATTTATTGATCCCTAGTAGTGTACATAGGAGTAGTGTAGATTGTAGAAGATTTTGGGATAAGTTTTGACAAATAAAAAGCATACCACAGCATACATTAACAACAAATAGTAGTTCCCAGCTCGGCACAACTTTACTTTAGCCCTGGCATTTCACAAACAAAGGCTGGACTGGTGGGTTTAAATTACCCACACTGGCTGGATAGCGGCAACTTTCTGGGCCAAACATTTAGTTAATTAAAATATGAAAATAACAATTTAAAGTGAATATGCTGGACAAAATTAAAATGCTAAATTAACTGCACTGGCAAAAATATCTAAATAACATAAAATAGCACTTGACTGCATTTGAAGATTAAGCTTTTCTATACTTTGCAAGTTGTGATTGTTTAGTCTTACACACAAGTTTACAAACAACAGACGCAGAGGCAGGCAGAGGAACGTTATGCATTTTTGGATTATTTTCATTATTAAAAACAAAAGCCATAATGTAATGGGCTATTCCGATTTTTATAGATACATGAATATAGATTTTGCCTTGCTGTTTTGTAGTTTATGGTAGTCATATAGCTTAACAAGGAGGTCTTTCTGTCATTACAATGGGAAGGACTCAGGGTAGGGCCATTAAATCAGAACTGAAGAAGTCTGCTAGAACAGGCAGACGAAAGCTTTTCTACACTAAAAACTTAACAACCACATTCTTTCCTAGCCAATGTGGGTTAAGTGTCTTGCCCAAGGAGACAAAGACAGATAAACAGTTAGCTGATGGATCACTGACTCATCTTTTCCTATTAGCCTATATTTATAATTGCTGCAGTAAAATATCAGTTAAATAATTCCACAGTGTTTGTGACTAAAGGTGTCACCTCTCATCAGCTGGTGTGACTTAATGATGTGTTCCCACGACATGTGCTTTATTGGGCACAGTGTCAGATATCCACTTAAAGGGACACACACTCCTTTTAGACACTGGTCCTGGACCAGTCTTTTAGTCTTCACAGATACAACAATAGGGCTTTGTCTGCTTCAAAACACAAACATCATACTAGGTTAGCTGCTGGGTACTTGACAACTTGACATTGGTCGCATTTTTTTATAATTAAAAATATCTCATTATTTTGAATCTTTTTATTTAAGAAACGTAAAATAGTGTACATAGTAGGGGTGTGTGATATGGTTAACACAAATCACAATTTTAATCAATCAATCGATTTAATAACAATTGACTGAATTTTTTTGTCTTACACTGACTAACTGCTTCATAGACCTTTTTAATTAACCTGATAAGAAGATGTACCAGGACTAAACAAGGTACAAACTATGACTAAATTTACTCTTTACCAGTTTTACATATGTTCTCATCTGGGACTAAACAAGGTCTCAACCAGCACTAAACAGGGTTAAAATCAAGACTTATCTACAACTTATCCAGACTTACTTAAAGGAACACACCACCGTTTTCCCATATTCAACTATGTTCTTCTATCACTTTAGACGAGTGGATACATACCTGTCTCATACTGATGCGTGCAGTCAATTCTTGTTGCGCGAGTT
>JAVQKG010384498.1:0-10918 GCA_036025885.1 Hypseleotris bucephala | reverse complement strand
TGCCGGTTCGAATCCCTGCCCGAGCTTATTGTCGTTGTGTCCCTGGGCAAGACACTAAACCCGCATTGTGCATCACGGGTCCTAATAATTCCTCGCAAGCAATCTCTGATCAAGAAGGTAATTGGTGTTATAGCATTTGACGCAGACACATGGGGTGTGTCGCCGATATACATTTGCTGTTGTGTACAACAGCGTGGGTCTAGTTAAGTATCTGCACTCAATCTTTTATGGTCTCACTGACAACAGCAGGCCAACTAGAAATATGTGCATTATGCTCCCATAGCCTATTGCACATTGATACAATTTAAGAAATATTAAGTGCAATCTAAAATGTGTGGATTAAAGCTGCATTTTTTTGTATAAGCTAATGGATATAATACAGAATCCTGAATATAAGTAGTTATTAGTCAGTGAATCAGTATGTATTCATAGTACTTCATACAGTATGAAGCACCGGGGATAAAAGCAGTTTTTAAGTGTATTTGACTTTTTAGTCCCTTTTATCTTTTTCCTTAGGGCAGCAGGGCAATCAGTTCATTTCCTGGGTGAGTGCTGTCTTTGAAGGTATTTCTGGCTTTTTATAGTATCTAAAGCTATGGAAGAAGTAATTGATACAAAATTATTTAAAGATATTCATCTGGAATTCGATGTAACCAACCTAAAGGCTTCTCGTCCTAACCTAATTTACATTCAGTAGTAACACCACTGTAAACAACTCATGTTAAAAATTGTGTGCCTGTGTGTAAATGAAGGTCTTTACACCTTGTAAGCCTAAAAAAAAGGTACAAATATAGGCATGCTGTTGAAACTCCCTTGAAAAAAACAGCAACTATGTGGGATGGTATACAAAATGTGAATATGAAACCAACTGAAAAAAGTGCAGAAGAGAATTCATGTCATCAGTGTGGTGGGACTATGTTTGTCAGAGCAGAGTGGATAGAAAGTATGACAACAATCCTCAGGTGTAGCACATGTGACAGTTAGCGTGGTTGAGGCGATGGAGCAGAACCGTATAACAATTCATTTGGACTTGTGGAGAAATGCAAAGACATAATGTGCAATAAATGAAAAGAAGCAGGAACTTGTCAATATGGTTTGTTATTGTATAGTAATAAATGCAACCACTTAGGGAGTAGGCAGAATGTCGTTTACCATTTTAAAAAGCACAGTAGTGAAACAAAACAAATGCTATTGAAAGACGAAACCACAGTAAAGTAAGGAAAAGAATACAATTCAGCCATGTGGAAAGAAGCTGGAAGTGGTCTCAATAATCAATGTATTATAGACTGTAATAGACATTAAAGTGACTAGTTAGGGAAAAAAACGAAGTTGCATGATGAAAAGTTTGTAAATAGATGCCATAGTAAAACAATACACACAGCTCTTACAGTTGCACCTGTTGCATTAGACGAGTATGAATGAAGTTAGCTCAATATATGTACATAAACACACAGGGGTAGACTAAGTGAATGTCCCAATAAGGGGATGTACTCACTCAGAGCGCGTGTCGGGGGTCAGCAGGTTGTGGTCAGCTCGCAGAGGTTCGGGGCGACGCTTCATACGAGCTCCGGGCGCCCACTGCTGCTGCCGCGGCAACGGGCCTGACACAAAGGCTCTGTCACACACACAGGACACACAGGACGGGACGGGGGGTGGGGGAGGGGAGAGGCTGACGTCATTGGTGAACGGGACAGAGGAAGGAGGATTAGACGGAGCAGCTAGTCAGGACTAATTAACCTGACGAGAACCGACACAGACTGTTTACATCAGCACTGTGGATGGTGTGGGTGGTTTTAAAAAAAAAGCTGATTTTAGCATTTTCTTTTTTACTTTTCTATTTCTTATTGTATCCAAATAAAATAAAGATGAACTTAATCAACACCAACAGCTTCAATATAACTTAGACAAAAACTCATTCTGTTATTTCTGGTGGCAGGTAAAAAAATATGACTGTGTATTATGTTTCAATCATACAAAATCCAATAAGCGTTTAATGCGTACAGAAAACAATGAGCCTTATTCATCACGTCTTTGTATTAGACATTTACAAAGCACTGAATCTCACATGACCGTTTTCCTATAGTACTTCTAAGTTCTTTGAATAAATACAAAAACAAGCGTAGATTTCTTCCCCTCTAAATATGGGGTATTAAAATGATTGTGGTGAATAGAGCCCACAATATTGCTTCCACCAATTAACAGCTGTTTATCCATAATGAACACTCCCTTAATTTAAATGCATTTTTCTAGTAAAGCAAAGAATAGAAAATTTTTTGGCATGTTTTACCTGTGTTTGTTTCCATTGTTTTGATCCTCTAAATCTGATACATCTAAATCAGAACCTGGAACAAAAAACAGAAAAGATTGTTTTGCTACAATCATAAAATATGTTTTGATACTAAACTAAAAAATGTTCTCTTCTGTACAGTTTAATCATCTACAGAAAAAAAAGAAAGATAAGTAACAAAGATACAACAAAACATTGATATCAATAGATAATCATACATGTATGCTGTATACAGTAAATGTATACAGTATAAAATGTATAAAGTATTTGATTGGACGACTTCACCTGTGACGCTCTCCTCTCTGCTCTCTGATTGGCTGAGTGCTGCAGATGACCTGAGCAGGTGTTGTAGGATGCTGCGGTTCAGTTCTACTCTGTGACTCAGGGACAAGAGGCTGCTCCTCTCCAGCTCCACCTCCTGAAGTCTCACAAAGGTGTTCTCGAGCTGACCAGCGGACGGACAATCACTGGGGTCAAACATAACACTGTCAGGGCCACTTTGGAAGCTGAACTCAGATAAATCTTCATCACTGCTGGTGCTGGAGCCTGCAGCGAGAGAGTCCAAAACGTGTGTCCCAGAGCCGATGGACCTCATGTTTGAATGGGCAGTGCGTGGAGCCGGGTTATACAGGTCAAGACATTACCTACACAATGAAGAGAAAGTTTAATTAGTAAATCAATACCTAAACCATCAAGTCTAGTGTGCATGATATGAGAAAATCAATATTTTTGCAATAGTCTGATCAAAGTTCAATTTTATTTCACAACGTCTACTACTATGGACACTGAATTTGCTAATGTTGTGATAACAATATATAATATAAAGTATACTGTTTAGCCCTAATCAAGTATTTGCCCCTTACTACTGCCCACAAGTATTTTGAGGTTTAAGATGACCTGGGTCAAAAAAAGTACTTGTAAAAGTATAATGCACTGATAAGAAGGTAATAGGCCTTTTTATGTCATAAAATGTCATATTTAATTAATGGTGTTGCTGCTGTACTGACATGTTTGGGACTCCAAAAGCTGAAAGCGGCACTTTCTAAATCCATTCACACTTGAGGAGGCAACACAGATGACTTGGCACACACTTATCTCTCAATTATCGAGTGATGCTTAGGAACAACAGGAGGCTGACCAATCAACACCTTCATAAAATGATTTCACTAGAGACACCTTGGTATAGACTCGACTGCTTTGAGAAACATAAAAATAAGCTTTTTTTTATTCTGAAAGGTAGATAACATACCAAACTAAGCCGTAGCAAATCAAAAACATACGGAAAAGATTACTTGCTGTTATGTAGGTCAGAGAGAGATAAGTGTCTGCCTCAAAAAAATAAGTCGACCAAAACCATGAAAACTATGCTGGCTGTAGGGTCATTTTCTCGAAATAGCCCATTTCCAAACCTCTGCTCATATTTCATCTTATCAACACTGACCCTCCCCACAGTCTCTGAATACTTCAAATATTTTGTATCCTAGCTGGTATCTCCTTCTTTGTCCTAAATATGCGAAAATAACTATTTATCTGCCTAGAACAGATTAGGTGACCTAGTAAAACTAAAAAGTCCAACAGTAAAAACAACTACAGTTAGAGTATCAGGACTTTGTATGAAGTAAACATAAGTATCATAACTTAACTAAGAAAAAAGGTCTGCCTGTTTACTTGTCTGTGTCATTTCCAGTCTCCAGTTTGACATTATAACAGCTATCTGGATAAGTTTTAATAATCTTACCTGAATCTGACCAGTCTTCGTGCATTTCTTCATTTCTGTGGCTGTCTTCACCTCTCTCTCCCTGTATTTCTTCAGGTTTTGAACCTCTCAGTTGCTCTCGGAGACGCCCACAGCTGCAGTTGACTGGCTGCTCCTCAGTCCATCGGTCCATGGCCCAGGCTCCTGTTGGCGGAGGCTGTAATTGTGCCCTCCCTGTGGGCAGAGTCTGCAGCGGGGCAGAGGAAGTGTGTTTGTGTTGGATGATATGGAATTTCCTTTGTTAATACTGCAGCTGCTCCTGTCTGTACCAAGTCAGAGGGAAAGGTTTAGCTGATTTTGTTAAAGTGTAGCCTAACTAATATGCATAGTATAGACTAGAGTATATAAAAATCTCTACTGCTTTGGTCTTTTAAAGCTGATTTTCAAGTGGCATTTTGTTTTAAGTCCATGACCATGGTGAAACCTAAAATGCTGTTAAATATTATTCAGGTGAGGCAATGGTTTAATAAATCAATGTATAATTTTTTTCACATGCTTGATTTCACACACACTGACTCTTGACTCACATCAAAGTTAGAAGAACTATTTCTCATCAAACTTTGCAGGTTTACTCTACCTTCAACTATCTACTATCTAACTAACAAATCAAAGGTTATAACTTAATTGGTCACCCAGACCGTTCATCCTGTTTCCAACTTATAAAAATAAAGTGTCTAAAAGTGTCAACAAATAAATTATTTTATAAATTTGAAAAGGTTTTGGCCTAAAATTCCACCACATTTAAAATGTGACTTTTCTATTACAGTGCACATAATTAGCGCAAGCATTAGTTTTAGAAAATGGTTGTATTTTGTATTTAGAGCTATAAAAAAAGTTATTCTCGTGTCTTAAATTCAGCTAATGACTTACTGCACTACAGCCATGGAGGATGACTACAATGACTACAACAGCTCCCGTCATTCTGTAAAACGAACCGGAAGTGACGCAGGGGTCCGGACTGCAGTCGCCGGTTTCCCGCGTGCTTTGTGTTTTGCGACCGACCCAACATGGCGGCCCCTTTGGAGGTGGTCGTGAGCAGTGACTCGGGCTCACAGCTGTGGAACTGCACCGTTTTCGACCTACACAGCGGCTCCAGTCTGCTGTCCTACCGCGGAGGGAACAGCGCTGCCCGCTCACTCACTGTCCTTAATGGGGAGTACCTCCTATCCGCGCAGCTCGGCAAGAACTTCATCAATGTGTGGGAGATCCAAAGAAAGGTAACCCACCTGGTGCTCCTGCCTGTTCTCTGTCCGTCACTCACATCCGCATACTCTCATAGATGTCGTTCATACCACTATACTGCAGTATCTATAGCAATGCATCCACCTGACCTATTGCATGTGTTTCTCCTCGACCTCGAAATTGCACTTGATTGATTAGAAATTACGCTCATGTAGGCTACGTAGTCCAAAATCAACTATCTAATCTACCTTTTGTGATATAGGCTTAATACAAAAAGATCAAAGATGGTCGCTCTAACCTCATGATCTGTCAGCTGTCAAGCTTAATTGAACATTTCATCCTTTTCCTTAATGACCATATCCTCAAACATGAGCTGTCCCGGTGTACTTGTTCCTGATGCTGCATCCATCCCAATAACACCAAAGTAATATCAGTATTACAAATGTCATAATAATCTGAATGACATGGTGTTGTTGTTGACCAGGATCAGCTGCAGCAGAAGATCGTGTGCCCAGGTGTTGTCACATGTCTGACAGCTTCACCTAATGGACTGTTCCTAGCTACAGGTGTTGCTGAGGCCATTTATCTATGGGAGGTGAGTGAGCCTGAAGTACATTCATTTGGTAATTCTTTGGTTACAAATGAATTGCTTATGAATAAGTTGATCTATCTGTTATTTTGTTTACAGGTGTCAACAGGAAAGCTGATGTCAGTCCTCAGTCGACACTATCAGGACGTCACATGTTTGAAGTTTACAGATGACAGCAGTCACTTTGTTTCAGGAGGAAGAGACAACCTGGCTCTAGTGTGGAGCCTGTCCAGGTACATATACACAATCACCTCCCTGTCCAATCAGAACAGTCAGTGGATGGAAAATTGTAGCAATTAGAAATTGTAAAGTAATAACACGGTTTCATCTTTAAAAGCAAACTTTACACTTTAAAAGTCTTTGATACAGTTTTTTATATCATGATGTTAAATAATGTATGCATCATTTATGTTTAAATAGATTGATGCTTGAAAGTGTTACCAAAATGCCTTACAGTGTCCACTAGATGGGGCTCTTCCACAGTACATGTACAGCCTTGGTTCATGTTCTCTCCTCTTCAGACATCTGTGTCACTCTGTGTGTTACAGAGTCAGTATTAACCAGAGTCTCTTGTGACGCACTTCAACTGAAGTGTGTAACTTTGCCACATCTCACAGGGGCACAGTATACAATCCTTTCTGCTGATTACATCAGCAGTTTCATCAAGATAAATGCCCTTTCAATGTATAAACAAAGCTATTTTAACTTCTGTGACGTCTTAGATTATTCATTTGCGCTTGTGCAGCCTGATGGCAATTAAATCATGTACAGCATTCTAAGATAAATTACAGAAGTGCTTGTGCTTACTGCACACTGCCTAGACTGGCTGGTTCAGTTTTGGCAAAGCTTCTGACTCCTGTGTGTGATTCTAAAATCCCTCTGATATAAATCCACCCCCTTTTTATTGATGACTGATAAAGCTGTAAGGTGCAGTACATTTGCAGTTGGGCTGGTACACAATGCTATAGGCGTGATCGATTAGTCAATAGACTTGGCCAAATACAAGCACTTTTAGCTATATTAATAAGTCTGCTTTGGCTGTTACATTTACTGTGGAGCTTTGGTGAACAACATACCTGGGATTAAAGGAACCCTACTGTCCCCAGAATGCAGTAATGCACTTCCTCACTGCTACACTGTAGGAGGATATTAAGAGTCACAGTGGTCTACCATACGGCTATTAGAGAACTACTTTGAAATAATTAAGATTGAGCAGGCGTGGCTTATGATGTGTTTGATGAATCCAGAACAAAAGGTTTTTGATCTGTCGCTGCACCTCTTTATATACAGACTTAAATTTTAACTTGGTTTGTTGACTATAACGTGTCTTGTCCCATTGGACAGCACAGGATATTTCTCATAGCTTGAGGATTCTGTGTCTGTTTATGTAGCTGGTGATAACTTGAAAGAGCTGCCTCATTATTATGCAGCTGGCTCTCTGTGCATTCACTTGTTTGTTTCCACATTGACTCGGATCCATCAGAACCAGTCTTCTGTCATTAAAGCATAAAACCAGGCTGGCAGGCAGTCGGAGCCGATCCAGATTCGGAAAGCCCCCTCCAGGCTTGAGTCGGGCTCTTCTCTGTGAGCTGCACCTGGCACCAGCCTCACTTTGGAGGAAGCTGATTGGCTCACATCTCTCCCTCTGACAAAAGCAGGCAGAAACCAGGTCATTTACACCTACATCACATACAGTCTCATAAAGTTACTGTTTGACCTTTGACCTCTGAAGAAAAGACGTGACGCCGATCGGAACGAGGGGCTTTTTATTTCAAACAGTCTTCAGAGTATAAACATGCCCCTGGCCTGAAAACGAACCAAATCCCAGTCCTTACAAATATATAAAAGCACTCTCACACTCTCCAGAGTCGTGTGGGCTCTGGCTCCTCTGATGTTGTGACGTCAGATGGGAGCAGTGCTTGATGGGAAACCTGAGCTGAATGTTAAGCACGTTCTGGATTTGTCAGATGGACGTCTGTCTGAAAGCTGGAGTCAGTAATAATACATGGATCTGCTGCAACATGCTGTTTGAACGCCCTCATCTGACTCTATGCCACTCATCTGATGTACTGCTGCACTGTTTGGACATTTCTATATAACTTCTTGATCTGTTTTTATTCTTTACTTTTATTCATATCTGAGTCTTGGATTTAAATTTAAGGGATACTGGTTCAGTCATGTCTGATCAAACTCTTACTTACTGTCAAGAGTTTACGTTAATAAATCATGTTATTGCTTCAAGTGGTTGCTCAGACTTGAAGAATTTCCTCATCTTCTGCCTCTCAAATGTCCACAAAGACAAAAATGAAAGAAAATTGTGAATCTCTTTTTACAAACTCTCTTTTTAATTAGTCCTTTTGCTGCGTTCCCTTTGAGCAATTTTGTCCTCATCTACAACTTTTAAGAGAGAGCTGTTTAATGTTGTTTATTTCCTAATTTGTGTTTTGTTTTTTAGTGTGATTCAACTGGATTCAAACCATGTTCCCGAGCCGCGCCACGTCCTGTCCCGTCACTCTCTGCCAATCACAGACCTGCACTGTGGCCTTATGGGACCTCAGGCAAGAGTGGCCACTGCCTCATTAGACCAGACTGTAAAGGTAAGCTGGATCCTTTTACTATTATTCTCTGTGAAAATAACTACCAACTACCACAATAACTGTTGAAGAGATTGAGAGGTTTTTTTTGGCTGATAGACCTAATTTCATGACAAGAAAATACAGGTGTAGTTTGTAAGTTTCCTAAAATAAAATCTAAAAAAACGCCTTATTTTACTCTGTTCTGTGATAAAGTAGGTAACCAGTCAATAACCAATAATTATTGTTCCTCCCCTGCCACTTCAGCAACATCAGATCATACTTTGTTGGTTACCACTTTGACCAATAGTAATCAAGTTTTACTTTGCATTTACGTGTGTTACTTGATAACAGATTGTCTGAAAATTGCAAAGGTTGTTATCTCGAATTTGTTGTAACTTTGTTCAAACATCTTAAGTATTCTCTGGTCATTATTGGTACGTATCATTCTCCAAGTAGTGCTGGTATGCTGCTGTGTGAGAAAATATGTTGAGTTTAGCACAGCTGCTTATTCCCAATGGACATAATCTGATGTGGTTAACATTGAATAATTTATTAAATCATGTTTTTTTTAAAGCAACTGGGACCCATAACAAGTGGTCATGTGTATTTTAAATATTTAGTAACATTTCTACTCTGACATTTAGCCTCTATATTGTAGCTTAAATAGGCAATGATAGGTACAAGATCACATTTTGTAGAAACTAATAATGAAATATATGAAAAACGTTGGTAAAGATGTTGGTAAAGATGTTAATAATTTCTCAGGCATTTATTTTTGGACAAAAGTCAGTCCTCTGTACTCTCAGCCAGACTCAGCACTTCCAGCTCCATTTGAAGATCTATTGTTTACAATCATGTTTCTTCACACTGATAATACGCTGAGTATGAAGATTTTTGGGTAAATTTGTCTCAACCATTTTTCCATTTCAGACTTGGGTGGGAGATATTGTGGAGGCAGAGCCATATTTGATTAGAAAACCTTTTTGAGGAAACTTATAAATTATGAATCATGAATCAGCTGGTTGTTTACCTCAGTGAAGGACGTTTTTGAACAGCATTTACCAGACAGGGAGGGTTACCTTGGTGGCAACATTTCCCTCTTTGAACAAGAAACATATTGGTGGGAGAATAACCAAATGTAGCATTATCAGCTGTTAACATTGTTGTGGAGTCACCTGCAATAAATTGTCAACCTCTGCTTTCACAATAATCCTGAGAGTCACTTTCAGATGATAAACTACATAAAAGTATCTCCGTCTTCATGTCACGCCAGGATCCACAATGACAATCCCAAAAACTGTCAGCACTTACCGGTAGTACACATAAGTGATACATTGTATTAGATATTACATTGGCCAATATGCAGTTTTACACATGCATCATGGGAGTCAATTTTTTTTTCTGCATGGTTAAGACTAAGTATATTCCTGCTTCCGTACTGAATTTAGTTAAGGTTATCTGATTGATGACTTCTCGTGGCTTTTAGTCCTTCAGGGCTGTTTTAGTCCTGGTCCTGTAAGCTTTGTATTGCCTTTATTTGGCAATGGAAATATTGAAACAGTAGATCAGTTGCTATTATTTTTTGCCTTTGATGTGTTTCTTATAATTCAGTCTCTTTTAACTATTTAACTTTGTCTCCAATGTGAGAAACCCAGCATAGAAATCCAGACGCAGAAAGCAACAAGAAGAGAAGAAGAGAAGTCCTCCAAAAACATGTCTTAAAAACTGTTTTGATCACATTTATGTTGGTCAAATAAACAAACGCCCAGCTAATAACTGCTTGAAACTATGTCGATAATCTTCTCATCACCTCAGATATTGTTGCACACATTTTGTTGTTGTGTCGGTCACGGAAACACTTTGAAGTGGCTCCTCCCCAGTGCACTGTCACTCTGCGCTGTAATATTTATGAGTTCATAACATGACAGACAGCAAGACCTTCACCGACTATCTGTCAAAGCATCACAACACCACTCCGCACATAACGTAACTCTACATGAGGGAAATGCAGACGCGAGGACAGACAAAGGCAAAAGCATCTATCCAAATATACAAAAAAAGTGTTTAAGTAAGGAAAATAGGGAAATGCTTTGTGGACAATCAAACATACTTTATAATGTGTTTCAACCTAATGTGTATAGGGTGAATACAATCCTTTCTCTCAAGGGGGATTAAGTAAATGTATGTTCCGAATAAATAAATTGACTTTCCAAAAATGGGGTTGAGTGAGGCATCTTACATTCGTGCAGTGTATAGTACTGTGCAAATGTTTTAGGTAGGTTGCTGGTAAAGACTATTTGTAAATATGCAATTAATTAGTTTGTTTTTATCAAATGCAAAATGAGGAATCCACTCATTTGGGCACACATTTCCCCCAAGCATCCACTTATATATGGAAGGTAAGTTCTTCCCATTGAGGTATATATAACAATGGAGTAATGGAGTCCTATCAGTCTCACTAAGGGGTTGTGACCGCACTTCCGCAGCCGTTTGGCTAGCCCCTGGAGGAGACTTGACTCCACTGCGCA